>OZ023273.1:72001169-72175013 GCA_964007475.1 Hybos culiciformis | reverse complement strand
TCAATTAGTCACCAAACAAAGTATTCAAACTCTCCGATTAGAAGAGAAAATACGTAACACCCCAGATCTAGCGCCCCAAGAAATCGAGGCCCAAGATCTAACGGACTAAGAAATAGTGAAGAACAATATTATAGTAGGCAAGTACCGCAATATGACAGAGAATTAGATCTAAAAAAACGGTTGGGTTTATTTTTCAACGGGGACGAGGTAGAAAACTTTGTAAAAGATGTGGAAAATCAAAGAAGTGACCACAATATCTCAGATCGAGTATTAATTAATAATTTCCACTAATTACTCGACCCCACAGTAAAAAAGTGGTATTTTCTTTATTTTAGAACACACAATAAACAAAATACCACCTGGAGAACTTTTAGTTCAGCCCTCGTAGATGAGTACGCTGATGCCCTTGATGAAGATCTGAAAATCTCGGAACTGGTTACGAGGAAACAAAAGTTAGGGGAAACATGGAGAGAATTTATTCTAACCATGATATCTCTCAATCAGAGGTTAGAATCTCCATTGAGTGAACCAAGGTTATTTTTTTTTTTTTTTTTTTTAGTTGAGTTGGGGGTGTATCTTAACACCACTGCACTTCAAGGCAATAAATTGCAATGAAAACTTTACCATCACTCTCATATACATGCTAATACGAGAGGAGAGGGCTCGATACGAAGCATGCAATGGAAAATTAATATTACCACCAAACGATGCTTAAATCAAGCATCAGAAAAGAAAACAAAAAAGAATTATAAAAAAAAAAACATAAAACACTAAGAACAAGTCTCGTTTCTGATAAACAACTAAATCACTAGTGACATGTCACATAACACAAGAATAGTTTCCCTTGAAAAAAAAAAATAAATTTTTAAAGGAAGAAGATTAGAAGAGGAGTAGATTAAAAAAAAAATAAATAAATAAAGAATAGAAAAAATAGACACAATAGAAAAAATAGAAATAAATAAACAGATAGAAATTAAATATTAATTAAAGTCTTCCAATGTTAGTAGAGAAAAAAGAATTAGTTTTTAAACCAGCTTTAAGGGATGCCTTAGAAATATTACGGTCAAAAACATGATGATTTTTATTAGCAAAGGCAAGCATTCGAGAAATGGGATCATTGCATCCATATTCGGTTCTATGGTAAGCAATTTCAAATAAGTTAGTAGTACGGAGGTTTCTGGTATTAACTCGAAAGTTGATCTTCTCCAGAATAAAAGGAGAAATAATTTCACCAATAATAATTTGATGAATGAAAACAACATCAGCAAATTCACGTCTGTCTTGAAGAGATTCAAGCTTAATGAGATTTAAGCGCTCTCTATACGGTGGAAGGATTAAGTTATCCTCCCAAGGAAGATGCCTCAATGCAAATCTAAGAAATTTTTTTTGATCGGATTCGATTCTGTTGATGTCGATAGAAAAAAAGGGTGACCATACTTGAGAGGCATATTCTAACAATGGTCTCACAAGAGATGTAAAAAGAAGTCTGGTTATAAATGGGTCACAGAACTCTCTTGACCAACGTTTAATAAAACCTAGAGTAGAATTCGCTTTATTTACAATTGCATTTACATGTGGTTTAAATGTCAATTGGTAATCACATAAAATGCCGAGATCTCTAACTTCATTGACTTTGGGAATAAGAATATTATTAAAAGCCATCAATGTGAAAAATTGCAATAAAATGGTCTTAGTTTGGCTTTGATTGTAGGGTTGCTACAATCTAGAGTGAAGTGATTTTTTGATATGTTAGAGAGTATATAACTGGCTCCAGGGTAGTTGAGGCGGATTATTTAAATTTTGAGTTTTTGGGCCCAAACGAGCCTTTAAAAAACTTGAACATATTTACTTGGATTCTGAAGTAAAGGAAAAAGATAATAAAAAATCTCAAACGCAGAAATAAAGCTAAAATACCACTCTCCAGGGCTGGTGACGCGAAATTTTGAATTTCTTTAATTTCCTTAACAATTTTTAATTAATTTAATTTATTTCTAAGAATTTTTTCATTTTTTTGATAAATTACAGTTTCTGCATAGAAATAAAATTCAAATATAGTTTTGTGATTTTCTGATAGAGGTGTTTTTCGTAAATTTTTGTCGCATTTTTCACGGACGTTTATTTTCTGTAAAATAAAACAAAAAAAACTGCAAAGATAGAAAACAGAAATAGCAAACAGAATTTCACATGGAGGGCTCTTAAGTGTATATTGAAAATTAATAGGATTTCTTTTCCTTGAAAATGATATATTTTGACATTTAGACACATTAAGAAGGATATTATTCTTAATACACCAAAGACCAAAGCTATTAAGGTCAGTTTGTAACAGATTGCAGTCTGAAGGACTAGAGATTTTTTTAAAAATTTTCATATTATCGGCATAAATGTTGTGATCGCTATAGGAAATGATAAGTGAAACATCGTTAATAGCGATCACGAAATCAAGTGGACCAAGGTGGCTACCTTGAGGCACTCCTGAAGTAGCTGTGTAGGTTGAAGATATGGCAGAGCGAAATTTGACCTGATAATCCCGAGGACCAAGCCAAGATTTTTTCCACTCAATAAAAGAAGGTGGGAAACCATATGCAGCCAATTTAAATAAAATAATCTGATGAGATAGGACATCGAATGCTTTGCTAAAATCAGTGTATACAGAGTCAGTCTGATAACCCTTCTCCATGTTATCCCTATAAGCTGAAGTAATTTCTATAAGATTAGTAGTAGTAGACCTACCCTTAAGAAACCCATGCTGATTATCAGTAATAAAATTTTTGCAATAAAAATGTATATCTTCAGAAATGACAGCTTCAAAAAGCTTAGGAATTGAAGAAATTTTAGCTATTGGACGATAATTTAAAACGTCAGCTCTGGAACCTTTCTTGAAAACGGGTTATGCAACCGAATAAAGTTGAATGCGAGGCGCGAATATCTAGAACCCTTGCAGGCAGTTGAAATATCTGATCTTAATACACTTAGAACTAAACTAAGAATGATAGACTCCTGTCAAGAATCCGGACCGGTTTATAGAACTTACCAGGATGAACCTTGTTATACCAAACCTTCAAACGATCGAAACAGGTCTCGAGTACAAGACGATTACTGTTATAACAAAAATTATAACGATAATAAGTACGAAAAAGTTGTATTTCAAAATACCAATAACCAGCTCTACTTTAATACGAACCGACTTCAAGAAAAGTATGAGGAACCTACTAAACAGAAATAAATCAAATTCCAAGACCTACAACTCCTGAAATTAATGTACGTTGTTGGAACTGTGAAATGCTAGGCCACGCATACATGGACTGCGCAGCCAATTTCAGACGCGTATTCTGTTACAAATGCGGAATGACTGAAGAGGTTTCTCCTACTTGCAAAAATTGCAATAAAACGACTAAAGATAATAACGTAGGCCAAAATATAATTTTATCAGACTCCATAGATAATGAGTTACAAAATAATAATGATAATTTTGAGAATAGCGAAAATTCTCAAAAGAAAATAACTAAAATTTTAGAAAGACCTGAAAGTGAAGAAATGAAGTATAAGCCAAAGAAACACTGACCTCCATATTCTTTCAGAAAAGAGAGATATGATAGAAAATGCGCAGAATTAGTATCATATAAAAATAGTAGTGAATTAAGATTTAACATAAATAGAATTCATCGATCAATGAAGAAAAAAAAGAATTCTGTACGCAAAGAAAATTTTTACAAGAATGTCAAAATCGATAAGTCTAACATTCTATCATCAATCATAAAAATTCCACACGATAACCGATCCTATGTGAAAATTCAAGTTGGAAAAGTAACTCTTGAGGGTTTATTATACCTTGTTCGCATTATAATTTGAATTCCACTTATATTCCGGAAAACAAATTGCCGTTCGCATTACAAAATTTGATGAGAACTGGAATTTGATGGTGTAAAAAAAAAAATTGAGAAAGACAAAAAGTTTTTGTTGTTGAAAATTTTGACTTTTTATCTCGCTTGTTCTCAATTTTATTTTGTTTTTTTTCCATTTTGACTCGAATTTGACAAAAAAATTGTTGCCAACTATAATAAAATTTCAAAAAATGAGTGAAAATAACTAGAAATGTAGAATTCTAACCCTGACAAACTAGAATATGAAAGTGGAATATACATATTCCGGAATATTTTTTTATATGAAAAATCCAGTTCATATTCCTGAAATATTCCGGATAACAGCATATTCCACTAATATTCTCCTAATGCGAACACCATATTAGACTCAGGAGCCTCTATTTCTTGTTTAGGAAAAGACAAAAAATGGCTCGCTGAAAATACAAATTTTAAATTACACAAAATTTCAGAATCGGTAATAACCGCAGCCGGTAATAAAACCGATATAATAGGATACATATTAGTACCTATTTCTTTTAATAATATTTCGAAAATTTTAAAAATCCACGTAGTCCCTAAATTATCACAACAACTTTATCTTGGTGTTAATTTTTGAACAGAATTTAACTTGGCCCGTCAAATTTTTAATCCAATCGCAGAAATTTCTGAAACGGATCCAAATTTACATCCTTTAAATGTCAAAGAACAGTTAGAATTAGATTCTATAAAGAAAATGTTTCCGTCATATGCCATTGAAGGGTTAGGGTGTACACATTTAGAACAACATGTTATAGACACAGGGGACAATGAACCAATTAAACAAAAACATTATCCAATTTCCCCTGCCATTTCCCCTAATGTACGCCGAGGTAGATAGAATGCTGGAAATGGGCGTAATAGAAGAAAGCAATAGTGCTTGGACTTCGCCAGTAGTACTCGTTAGAAAACCGGGAAAGAACCGTTTATGTTTAGATTCGCGAAAAGTGAAGGACTGCTTGCGAGAATAGACAAAACCAAATACATTAGCAGTATAGATTTAAAAGATTCGCGGGAAAAAACTACGTTTGCAATCCCCGGTAGACCCCTTTATCACTTTACACGAATGCCGTTTGGACTCTGCAACGCAGCTCAGCGCATGTGTCGGCTTATGGACAAGGTAATTCCCCAAGATCTGAAAGAAGAAGTAAAAGTTTACCTGGACGACTTAAGGGGTAAGGCCAGTCTAGGATTTTCAAATACTCGAAATTTTTTTTTTTTGCTCAAAGTACACTTTAGGGTCCTAAAAATATTATTCAATCGGTAGAATAGTGAAAAAAAAAATTTTCCGTGTCTAATTCGCTGTAGTGTCGAAGCGTTCCGGGCGACGAGCGTATTTTCTACCTGCCGCGGCGGGCTTCCTTTTGTCCCCTTTTTCCTTTTGTCCCTTTAGAAAGGAAGAAGATGAGTTGCACGTGTCCATGGAAGGTAAAATGTACGGCGCAGGCATCGCAGACTGAAGGTATAACAAAATTTTCAGCACGTAAACTCTAAACACGTTTTTCTCGAAACTGCATTTTTCAAATCGGGCGACGATGGTACTCGGAGACTATCGCACGTATCCACTTAAAATTTTAACTGTAGCTTCACAGTCACATTATATAGTAAACTACGTACGATTTTTTTGTTATCATTGCAACTTTTTTTTTATAAACAATTTACTGCTCATTTTTTCGGTCAACAATTGAACCTTTTTTTTACAAGTCCGCCATTTTGCGAAAAATTGATGTAAAGCTAAAAACGTACGCACTTTACTAGCAAGTCTTATGCAGATTAAGATCCCGTTTCAGATAGCACGACTTCCTAGAATCACCGTCGCCCGTAGAGGCCCTCTTAAAAAAGGTGATTCCGAAGATTGGCCCAGTAGCCGCCATTTTGTATCAAAATGTCAATAAAAAAAAAATGTATACACTCAAATATATGATTAATAAATCCTGAAAGAGAGAAATTCAATTCCTTTTTCCTTACTCCCAGAATAAATTGTCAAAGTTAGGCCTTTCTTGAGGACTCTAGACTGGCCTTAGCCCTTAATGGTCGCCACCGAAAGTAAAGAACGCCACTTTCAACTTCTTAAAGAAGTTGCAATAGCCTTGAGAAAAGCAAATCTCACCATTAATGTTGAAAAATCTAAATTTTTCATGAAAGAGATAAAATACTTAGGATATTTAATTGGCACGAATGGAACGAAACCAGACCCAGGGAAAATAACCGCAATTTCTGAATACCCTGAGCCCAAAACCCTTAAACAAACAAGGCGTTTTCTAGGAATGACTGGATGGTTCCAGCCTTTAATTCCAAACTACTATACCATAGTCTCACCCATTACAGATTGCCTTAAAACAAAAAATTCAAATAATAAATTCAATTTCACAAATGAAGCTAGAAAAGCTTTCATAAAAATTAAAGAAATTCTAATTACTGAAACTGTTTTAGCTCCCCCTGATTACGGAAAACCCTTTTTCATACAAACTGACGCAAGCCAATCCGGAATTGGAGCCGTTCTTTTCCAATATGACTCCGAAAATAATGAACACTCTGTAGCTTATATGCCAAAAAAGTTTAATGACACTCAAACCCGGTGGGCAGCTACAGAACAAGAGTGTTATGCAGTAGTTGAAGCTATAAAACGTAGAAGGAGTAAAATTTACCGTATTGACTGACTGCGCTTCCCTTCAGTGGTTAATGAAGTGTAAAGACCATCACGGAAAACTTTTTAGATGGTCTTTAAAACTTCAAGCTTTCGAATTCGATGTACAACATAGATCCGGGAAAAAGAATGTTGTGGCCGACACACTCTCACGTTCATTCGGTATAGAGGAAATATCAGCTCGTTGTCCAGATTTAGACCTTGATTCTAAAGCTTTTGAATCAGAAAATTACAGAGAAATTAGAGAAGCTATTGAAGACAATAGTGATAAGCTTCCAAATCTTAAGGTTGTGGGCAATAAAGTTTTTTAAAGGGTAGAGTACAGAAAAGAGCAGGAAGTAGCAGAATTTAACCTATGGAGACTTTGGGTTCCAACCGAATTAGTAAATGACGTGATTAAGAGCCCACGGCGGAATAGGAAAAACCCTCCATAAATTAAGAACAAAGTACTTTTGGCCAAGAATGTTTACCAACGTAAAACAATATATTTCTAATTGTACAATTTGCAAAGAAACTAAACCTTCTAATCAAATTTTAAGACCTACTATGGGAAACAAACCCATACCAGAAAGACCCTTCCAAAATTTATATATTGACTTTTTAGGCCCATATCCAACATCAAAATCAGGAAATACTTGTATCTTTATAATATTAGATTCCTTTTCTAAATACGTAATAATTCGACCATTACGAAAAGCTACTTCAGCTAATGCTATTAAAGTGTTAGATGAAGCCTTCAATTCAAAAGAATTCAATTCCTATTTGAAAAATTATGGTATAGAACATAAACTAACAGCTTTCTATTCCCCACAACCCAACGCGAGCGAAAAGGATGACGAACAGTATAACTGGGATGGCGATCTCGATAGCATAAGCACAGCTCTTCGCGCTAGCGTACATGAAGCGACCGGTATGTCTCCTTATTATATCCTGTTTGGAGAGCATATGATAACCCATGGTAGTTCCTTTAAATTACTTAGGAAATTACACATGTTGGAGGGAGAAGATATAGACATATTACCCCCACCTGGATCATTTCAAATTATAAAAGATATAGTAAAACGTAATTTAAAAAAATCTAAGGAAAAAGGAAGAAGATTGTATTATAGGAAATGTAAAAATATTAAATACAAAATAGGCCAAACAGTATATAGAAGAAATTTTGCACAGAGTGACTTTAGCAAACACTTCAATTCGAAGTTAGGAAAGAAATTTATACCCTGTACTGTACTTAGAATTATAGGAAATAGTATTTACGAACTAAAAGATCTTACAGGTAGAAATCTTATAGTTCGTTATCATGTGAAGGACATTAAGACCTAAAAATTTATGATATGAGAACTAGTTTCATAAATTTAGATGATAAATCTATTATAATTAATTTGTGATTACAATTTAATTTTTTTAATCCTAGAATTTTACGAATATATAAAAATAATATATAAACATATATATAATATATATAAAATTATAGAAAGAAAAAAAAAACACTTATAAAAAAATATATATATATGTACATATAAAATAAATAAATAAGACATATTTTAAATAAATAAATAAATAAAAATCTGTAAATAGTTTTAAGTTCGTAAACAAAAAAAAAAATTAAATAAATAAAAAGAAAAAAAAAATATACAAAAAAAAATATATATAAAAAAAAAAAATTACAAAAAAAAAAAATAAATAAAAAAAAAAAAAGTATAAAAGTAAGATATATATATTTTAAGTTTATAAGATTTTAAAGTTTATACAGTTTTAAGTTCAAATTATATAAAAAAAAAAAATTTGTAATAAAATTAAAGTTAAAACACAGTTACATTTACATCCATACACTATACATAAAAACAAAATTTAATCTTTTTTATTTAGTAAAATAAATTTTTGCCCGGCTAACTCAGTCGGTAGAACATGAGACTCTTTATCTCAGGGTCGGCTTCGAGCCCCATCTCTGTTCTTTCTTACTCTTTTATTTCTGTTTAAACCTTCCCTTGTTTTCTAGCTTCAATCCACCACCTTTTGTGCGTGTGATTGAACCTAATTTGTTACCGTGAAGTTTAAAACTTGTTTTTAATTTTAATTCTCAACAGTGCATATAATATTAATTTTATATGATAAAATATGCCTAGTTAGCAATTCTAAATTTTAAATACAAATTACCTTTTTTTTTGTTTTGTATGAAATTGTTGTTGGAAATGCAATAATTTTAACCATATAAAAGAGGTGCATTTTCGAAAACAATTTCATATCAATTTTTATTGTCTTACGATAAAAAAAAAAAGGTAAATAAGTATATATGCCCTTGTTTTTTTTCTTTAGGTGCTGGAGTTCTTATCCGAAGCCAAGTGGGTTCTATCCCTTGCCTAGGATGACAACTCCAGCCATGGTTGATATTAGGATGGAGTCTTCCAACGCCAGTCCTAATATTCAACCCAAAACCCCCGATCTTGGTGGAGGATTCTTGGGTCTATCCAAGAATCCAAAGCTAAGACGATACCAGTCACCACATGGATACTCCTCCGGGAGGATCCACACTTCGTTGTGGTATTATGACTGGTTCACCTGCCACTATCGATGAATTCAGAATCACTGAGAAATCATGATTTTGTGTCTATTGATAGTGACAGAGGAGCACAGTCATAAGTGGACGGACTCATTGGTCGTCCCTTATCCCAACCAAAACGTGCGGTACCCGGTTGGGATAGGCTTCGAGTAAAACTGACCAATGATGCTTCATCCGATCGGTCAGGAGATGTCACTTGACATCTTCTATAACTTCAAAATTTATTTTACTAACTTTCAATTTTTCCAATACTAACAAAGTTAGCCTACGGAATACAAGTCATGTAGGGATCTAATTTTTTTGTGTAGAAATAATCAAATTTTCAAAAATTATTTCTAAAATAGCTTTTATTCAAAAAAAAAATAAATTTAAAATCCAATAATAATAAAGAAAAAGAAGAAATTATAAAATAATTTTTTTACCCTACTTCTTTAAAGTTTTGGTGAAGTAAAAACTTTTCACCTTTGTATAATTTCAATTAAAAATATATGTAAATGAAAAAAAAAAAAAAACTGACCGACCATAATAAAATATTTTAAGGTCACTAAACCTCCTTATATAATTGAAGCTATAGCTTCAACAAAAAAAAAAGAGAAGTTTTTGATTGTCATACGAAATGCCTTTGATACGACATAACGTAAGATTTTTTTTTAAATTATAATGCATTTCGATAAATTTATAAACAGAGTTGCGTTTATAAATATTTATTCCTTCCTTTAGAACTACTTCAATTTTTTTTAAACCAAAATTTCCAATCAAGAATTTTCCAGAATGGAAATAAAATTTGAAATAAATTTAATAAAATTAAATAAAATTTTATTTTTCTTTTCCTAATTAACTTTTAATGCAGTGGTTCGTAACCTTTTCAAAGACGCGTAACACCGGTTAAGAATCACTGTTTTAACAAAAACAATTTGACCCCAAGTAATTTTTTTTTACCTATATTAATGAACTTTTTTCATGAATAAAAAAAGAAAACTTAATACTAAATTAATTCTAAATAAAAATTATATGGTAGTTAATTTTTTTAAAAATACATTATGACCGATATTAAATAATTTCGCTTATAACTTAATACAAATACAATTTTTCTGACAGGGAAATTGACTTAAATTTTGTATAGCTAAGCTACATTTCTATATTTTTATATTTCTAATATTATCTTTAAAATTAAATAATTTATCTAATTAAAATTTTCTATTTTTATTTTTTGCATATCAATTTGTATTGCCTTACGATAAAAAAAAAAGAAGGCCAAACAAAATTATGAAGTTCATATAATTAAACCATGAAAATTTCATACTGTGTGATGCATAGGCATACCCTTTTTTTTTAATGCAACAAAAAAAAAAAAAACTCAGCTTACAACAGCACCTCCACTTTAAGCTACAATCATATTAAAACAACAAACAATAACCTGCACATTTTTTATTGAAAGAAAGCTGCACATATATTTAGATATGCAATATGTACTATATGTACAAAATAATTATGTTTATTATACATACATTATAAAAAAAATATTATACTGAAATAAGTCAGTAAATAATAAATTGTTTTAAATTATAAAATGAAATATTGCTTAAATATTATTGTAAAACAAAAACAATAGAACAAAGCAAAAATAAATTAAAATTTGGAGATGTACAAACATTATTAAAGAGTTCTGTATCAAAATTTTATTCCTATATGTAAACAATAAAAAATTTGTCAATTATTGTATCATGCGGCATAAGCAGTGAAATTAATATGCTGTAATTTAAAATAAAATTGTCGTAGGTATATTTAAGTTTCTTTTTTGTCAATAAAATTTAAATTTGAACATGAAATTCATAATGCCTTTGACTTAATTTATTATTTTCACAGGTCCTATTAGGTAAAAGAAATGCAAGTGCAAGGTCCAGCTATAGGTGGCCATAGCCACAAGCTGAAGAATGACTCCTTATTTATGTTTTTTTTTTTTTGAATTGGTTGGGGTTCTTGAAATATCCTTTTTTTTATACCTCCTTTTACCTTCTATCTTAAAAAGACATCCTATAAATATTGTTATAAAGCCTCTGGTGTTCACTGTCGCGTACCCACCCAACGACGAGCTTAGACCCGGCCTGAGAACAGGATGTCCTAGACAGTGGACTCGGTACCAGCTTAAAATTTTGAAAATAGAGCACCTTCTTTCACCACTACTTTCACCACTTTCCTTTCTTTATCATAAATTTTATGATAAAATTCTCCGAGTTCATCTTGAACTCAGAATTTTTGTGCTTATATACCCCCCCGTTTTCAACATTAATTTAATTCATAACACACAAAAGGTATAAATATTATTTTTTCGCTTTTATTATTCGAAATTTAAATAAAGCCATTCATTGTTAAAACTTTATTATTACCCAGAACATTTAAATTCAAATGATCCCCAACAAGCACAGGAGCAGCAGTTTTAGTACAAATTTCCATTTGAATCTTTTCTTTTTTCGGATAATTTCAGGTTATTTTGATGAAGTTATTGAAAAGTTGATTCATTTAAGAAAAATTTATGTTTCTTATCTCTATATCTCATCCTTACACACTTAATACTACTGAATTATAGAATAATATAAAAGGACTCTGAAAACAAGAATCGCTGCGAAACAGAATAAAAAATAAATTCAAAATGATATTAATGCTATTCCAAAAAAAAGAAAAACAAAAACAAAAAGTTTTGAAAAAGGTTATCGATCAGGACAATCAAACAATAGCAAGAAAAATTAATGAACTTTACGTTTAGGATAATTATTAACGATTAATTGTCATTTTGTATATGATATTTTAAATAATATACCTTTAGTTATTTCATACAAAATACAAAAAATAAAAAAAAAAACAGTTACATATAATTATATAATATACATGATAGAAATTACCATTACCATAGCATGAATAAAATCGAACCTTCAATATTTTTAATGTCTTTCATGATTCACAATCTTGACATGGGACTAATTAAAAAAATGTCATTCTCTGACTTTATTTTGTATGTAAACTAAAAAAAAAAAAAAAAAAAACCAATAATAAAAAAAGGAAAGAGTAAATGAAAATATTAATGACAAGTATAGGAAGTTTAAATTAAAAATTGAATAAATTTTTTTCATGTTTCACTATGGTATATGATGACGATGGATCATTCATAAATAAACACTGTTGTTAATATAATACCATTGGTATTATTAAATTATTATGTAACAATAACTTTTGAAAAGTTTGTATCATAAATCATTGCATAATTAATTTTATGCTAAGTGTAATCCTAAGGCAACAATTATTGTTAAATATCCTTCATTTAGCATGCCAACAAACTTAGTGGATGTTCAGGAGTAAAATCATTGACGTAGCTTGGGTTTGGGACTTGACAAGTAAGAAAAGAATCTCAAAAAAAATTATTTAAGCATTGAAGAAAGATTTTAAAAAAATCCAAAATACTTAGAAAAAAAAATTTATTTGAAAAAAAAAACGGATAAGTAAAAAAAATTGTTTAACATTTATTTTTATTTATTTACATAAAAACTCAAAAACAGAATACTTGCATAAATGTCTACAAAAATGTTGAAGTTTGTGTCCTAGAAGAGTTTGTCTGATTACTTGTTTTACCTACATAATAAAAAAAAAACTCAAAAAGATCCAGATCAAGAATTATTATTAAGAAAGCTTTTATTTTTATTTGGTCTGTCTGTACGTTAAAAATAATTTAAAAACAAATGCAAATTATACCAAAAATTATTGCATAAACCACTCAAAACAAAACACTCACCAAAAACATAATAAAAAACGAAAGAAATAATAAAAAATGAAAGAAAAAACACAAAAGATACAAGTGACATCAATATTACTGTAAAAGCTCTTGCAAATTTGAAGTTTTTTTTTATATTTTGTTGTTGTTTTCATTGCTTTGATGAAAGTAATTTTCGGTTTTATTCAGATTTATTTTCTTTTCTATTCATTGGCATATTGCAGAAAAACATTGATAAGGTGTCTGCAATTTTCATACAAGAGGAACAAAAATTACTTGCATCAAAGCAATGAAAACAATAACAAAATATAAAACAAAACATAAAACAAAACATATGATTTTCAAGAGGCTTAAAAGTAACACTAGTTTTGCTTCTCGATCTGTTTGTATTTTGTTTATACTTTCAATTTTAGCACGTATTAAATAATATTCGTTTGCTTTGCTATTAGTTTCTTTTTTGGTATTACTTTTTTTTTTGGAAAAATTAGCTTTTTTTTGAAAAAATTTAGCATGTTTTCGGTTAAATATTGTAGAAAAATCCTATTATGTTGGAAATAAACCGCAGAGCACGAAGTTCGCAGTGTATTTTTTATTCACCGTGATTTATAAATATACTAGCTACGACTCTGACTATTTTACTTTTGCAAGTGGAATTTTTGTTATAAGGTTGATAGAGAATTATAAAAGCCAGTTATTTTATTAATTTGGAGAAAACTATCTACGGGAATTAAGATTTATCATTTTTACTCATTCATCTAATGAACAGGTTTCCAAACACAGAAAAAAATTTGCTCGTACTAATAACTAAATAATTCGTTAAAATCAACGAACATTTCGTTGAAAAAAGCTCGTAGTTCGTTAAAAAAATTCGTTATACCCCAAAACCAAAAACCTTTCAAATTCTTCAGCAAAAACACCGCAAATACGAAAGAAAAAATTTACTAGACTAATTTTTTTTTTTTATTTATTTAATTTTTTATTTATTTCTTTTTTGTTTTTTTATTTTTTAATTTTTTTTGTTTCTATTTTTTTTATTTATTTTTTAAATTTTTTTATTTAATTTTTTTTAATAATTTTTTTTATGCCCGCTTGTGGCTTCGAACCACTGTCCTAAACATTGCAATCCATCAACTCTGCCACTGAGCTATGAACTAAAGTTACGGCAATGTGTAAAATTGAAAATATAAGTTCTGTATGGATTGAAATTTTTGTTTCCCGTATTTAACGATAACGAACTTTTTTAACGAGTAGTAAAAATGAAAAAAATGTTCGTAATAAGAAAATAAACGAAATTTACGTTACAAAAACGTAATTATTCATTATTTTTCGTTATCTTAACGAGAATGTCATAAACGAACTTTTTTGACGTAATGAGTACGAGCAAATTTTTTTCTGTGAACCAAAGCAGATTTGTGTTTTTAATCATTTGCTCTTTTTATGTACAAAACTTGAATGAAATCGGACGCCAATCAGTTTTTAAAATAGCCTGTAATAACGCACGACCCGGGGTAAAGACATGGTGTAAGTTTGATCGATTGAGCGGTAACATACAAGCAGACAGACAAACATACTTTAAGTTTTATATATATAAAAGAAGATAGAAGATATTTATAGTAAAAAAAATATGTAAATTTATGTATATAAAACCATACAGTTAGTACTCTTTATAATATTTTACTAGATGAATTAATCTAAAAATGTAGGTAAATTATTGAAAATGCAGAATCACAAATTTTTTTAAAGGTTTTTAAAAAATAAATATCATTTCGCAACGATTTTAAAGAGTCAAATCCTTTAAATATAGGAATATTCGGCATTGTTGTTCAAATTTAGTAAATTTATAAGTTTAGTGTTGCGAATTTACACAAATTTTTGATTTAGTTTTAACACATGTATAAATCTTAAATGTGTAAATCTTAAACGACATAATGAGTAACTTTACGCGGCTGCTAACCAGAACGCAACGCCCTTTATTTTCGTTTGAATGTACAGTAGGTTGAGCCAATTATTAAGTAAATTTAAATTGGCTCAAGTCTACTGTAGCTTCAAACAAAAATAAAAGGCATTGGCGTTCTGGTTTGCAGCCGCGTAAAAGTTATTCATTATGTTACCATATTTAAGAATTACCATCTTAAAACAAATATTATTCGAATTAAGAAAATAATTTATAAACAATAAGCTATTTTTAAAATATCTTACATTTTTTAATGAAATTAGCAACACTGAAATTAGCTTAGGACTAAATTACTAAAGTTGATCAACAACGCACAACATTTCAATATTATCTGCACTTGGACCTTAAAACTGACCTTAGAGCGGAACTGACCTGTAAACTGACCTGTGAACAGGCCTTTCTCATACAAAAAAAAAAAGAAAAAAAATAACTAACCTTTGCGTAAAAGGCCAGTTGCAGACAAAAAAAGTTAGTTTGCAGACAAAAAATTTCAGTTTGCAGACATTATACTTGCCAATTTTTATGCTTTCTCCTTGCTTTTTTCTGCCTTTTTTCTATAAATTTGAAAATAAACAAGATGGAAAGAGTTTGTTTACACATCTTTTTTTTTTTAAGTGTCAAAAAATAGAGTGTGTACGGGTTTCGTTAAGGTGGCTTTAGGAATAAACCTTTGCAGACAAGTGAGGATACGTATTAGGTTCTTTCAAATTGTGTAATTATTTTTTTTTCTACGGGTTGTTTTGTTTTTCGCAAACCATTTCCTGCATTCTTTCCAAAGAAGGAAAAAGCCAAGAAGAAAAAGATAATTTGGCTCTAATTCTACCAGAAAAGGAAAGTTGTTTGACTCTTATAAGGAGAAATTATAGAATAGCCGCAAGACATTACATTTGAAATACCCAAAGGAGTGAAAAAGCCAAAAAAAGAGGACAAGTCTTAAGCCCATATATAATATGCGAATTTGAGCATACAGCAATGAAAGGCATATGGAACATGGACGCTACCTTCATCTACCTATATGGCAAAGTTAAAAAAGAAGGACTCCAAGTCACGTTTATTAACGATATGGAATTTCAGAAAGCAATCCGAATGCTGGTGGTCCTGTCATTTTTGAAACCTGTTTCCGATTTGTTCATGAAAATTTCAGAATGCTATCCGGGAAAGAGTTTAAGAAATATAAATATGTATTTTGAAAATACATATATAAAACAATCGATCTTTTCCCTCCAACGACATGGACAAACTATTAAAGCGACATGGACAAACCTTTAAAAAAAATTTTTAATTCTGCATTTTCAATGATTTAACTACATTTTTAGATTAATTCATCTCGTAAAATATTATAAAGCTACTAACTTTACGGTTTTATATATGTTACGGTGAATGTACGAATTCCGGGAAATGTGAGTTTAAAAACCCGTAATTTTAATATTACATTACATTTACCGGCCCGATTGGCCCCATTTTTCTGTAGGGCGTAGAGGGTTTACCCCTTATCCAAAATAGGGAGGTACGGGGTTGCGGACGAGCGAACTAGCGGTCGGTCAGTGGGATTTGCGGCGTGCAGGTAAGATCCACTGGCCAACCACCAGTTCGCCCGCCCGCCACCTCGCACCGCCCTATTTGGATAAGGGGTAAACCCCCTACGCCCTACACAAAAATGGGGCAAATCGGGCCGGTAAATGTACTGTAATATTAACATTTACCAAAAGTAAACTCACATTCCCCGGAATTCGTACATTCACCGTAACACACACATTTACATTTTTTTTTTACTATAAATATCTTCTATCTTCTTTTATATATATAAAACTTAATGTATGTTTGTCTGTCTGCTTATATGTTACCGCTCAATCGATCAAACTTACACCATGTCTTTACCTCGGGTCGTGGGTTATTACAGGCTATTTTAAAACCTGTATGGCGTCCGATTTTATTCAAGTTTTGTACATAAAAAGAGGAAATGATCAAAAACACAAATTTGGTTTGGTTTGGAAACCTGTTCGTTCGATGAATAAGTAAAAATGATAAATCTTAATTCCCCGTAGATAGTTTTCTCCAAATTTATAAAATAACTAGCTTTTAAAATTCTCAACCTGATAACAAAAATTCCACTTGCAAAAGTAAAACAGTCAGAGTCGTAGCTAGTATATTTATAAATCACAGTGAATAAATACAGTGCGAAGTTTATAAAAAAAAATAATTATAAAATTATTATTATTTTTTTTAATAGTTAAAAATAAAATTAAATAAAATTTAAGAAGATCAGCTAATTCCTAAAATAATAAAAAAAAAATTAGTAATTTTTGTAAAAAAAAATATTAGAAAATGAATAATTTTTTTTGGAAAATCATTAATTTTTTTTTTAATATTTTAGGAATTAGCTGATCTTAAATCTTCCGGTTTGAAATTTTTTCGAGAAATAAATTTACTTCCGTATTAATTAGATTTTATTTCCTTGCTTTATTTTGAACTTTTTTGTTAATTTTTTTCATTGTAAATGTATTGTTTGCAACTACCTCAACATGCACATTAAAGCAGTATACAAAACATATTAATAAAATTTGTTCTACAGATCGTTGTATATATATACACAAAAACACATAGCCACTCGTCAACATTATATCACTCGACCTTCGGTCTCGTGATATAAGTATTGTCTCGTGTCTATGTGTTTTTGTGTATATATACACTCGTTAACAACAAATTTTCTTAATATGTGTTGTAATCTACTATTTAAAATTAGGGTTTTAAATATTCGGCTATTGCGTTACTTACTATCACTTCCACGCCTCGATTTTATAAATTAGGTTTTATTTCTCTTCTGAATGTGAAATAAAACCTATTTATTTTTTTATAAACTTGAGTATTAAGGCCTAATTTTTTTCCCATTGCAAATTCAAAAAAAAAATCGACTTGAAAAATTAACCATGAAACTGTGCATACGGAAACTGTACATGCATGCACATTTTTTGCGAAGCGAATTAGTCGCGGCAGCCATCCCATATTATGCACAACAGCTTTTCGATACATTTTGTGCGGCCAATTTTCTTTTTCACCCAATTTCACCTATTTTTTTAATTTATTGAATTAACCTGAGTACAAAGTTTTGATATCTATAATCAGCCCCGGCTCGTGGTTTTTTGAAGTTTATACTTCTTTAGGCGCGTTGTATGATATAATTGAGTAATTATGTAGGGCGTAAAAATTCATTTTCATTCTACTCATTCGACATTCGAAATCGAATTGGACTGACATGATTTTTGACGTTTCAATACTCAAAAAAATTAGTGGTCCACTCAATAATCATTTGTCATTTATAAAAACAAAATAATTTGGCGCGACAAAATTCAAATTATTTTTTAAAAATTTTTCGTTTACAAATTATTTAAAACTAAAATTTTTTTTTTGTTTTCAAAATAGGGAGTTCAATAATCATCAACAATCATTTAAATTAATTTAAATTCGAATTAATTTTAAAAATCGTTCGTTTACAAATTAGTTAAAACTAAATTTTTTTTCCGAAATAGGTAGCTGTTAAAATAAAGATTACCTGCCGAAAAATTTTTGGGCAGGGAGCTACGGTTAGGTCGTGCCGGCACAAAATATACAAAAAAAAATTTTTTTTTTCAAAATAGGTAGCTCCGGTGAAATTAAGATTACCTGCCAAAAAATTTTTGGGCAAGGAGCTACAGTTAGGTCGTGCCGGAGCAAAATATAGAAAAAAATTTTTAATTTTTCAAAACAGGTAGCTGCGGTGAAATTAATATTACCTGCCGAAAGATTTTTGGGTAGGGAGCTACGGTAAGGTCGTGCCGGCGCAAAATATTAAAAAAAAATTTTTTTTAAATAGGTAGCTCCGGTGAAATTAAGACTACCTTCCGAAAAATTTTTGGGCAAGGAGCTACGGTTAGTTCGTGCCGGAGCAAAATATAGAAAAAAATATAAAAAAAAATTTTTGGGTGGGGAGCTACGGTTAGGTCGTGCCGGAGCAAAATATAAGAAAAAAAATTTTTTTTTCAAATAGGTTGCTCCGGTGAAATTAAGATTACCAGCCGAAAAATTTTTGGGCAGGGAGGTACGGTTAGGTCGTGCCGACGCAAAATGTACAAAAAAAAATGTTTTCTCGAAATTTGTAGCTCCGGTGAAATTAATATTACCTGACAAAAAATTTTTGGGTGGGGAGCTACGGTTAGGTCGTGCCGGAGCAAAATATACGAAAAAAATTTTTTTTTTTAATTAGGTAGCTCCGGTGAAATTTTTGGGTAGGGAGCCGAAAAATTTTTGGGTAGGGAGCTACCGTTAGGTCGTGCCGGCACAAAATACACAAAAAAAATTTTTTTCTCGAAATAAGTAGCTTCGGTGAAATTAATATTACCTGTAAAAAATGTTTGGGTAGGGAGCTACGGTTAGGTCGTGCCGGCGCAAAATATACGAAAAAGATTTTTTTTAAAATGGGTAGCTCTGGTGAAATTAATATTACCTGCAAAAAAATTTTTGGGTAGGGATCTACGGTTAGGTCGTGCCGGCGCAAAATATACGAACATTTTATTTTTTTAAAATAGGTAGCTCCGGTGAAATTAAGATTACCAGCCGAAAAAATTTTGGGCAGGGAGCTACGGTTGTTCGTGCCGGCGCAAAATACACAAAACATTCTTTTTTCGAAATAGGTAGCTTCGGTGAAATAAAGATTACCTGCCAAAAAAATTTTGGCAGGGAGGTACGGTTAGGTAGTGCCGACGCAAAATGTACAAAAAAAAATTTTTTTTTCCGAAATAGGTAGCTTCGGTGAAATAAAGATTACCTGAAAAAAAATTTTTGGGTGGCGAGCTACGGTTAGGTCGTTCCGGAACAAAATAAACGAAATTTTTTTTTTTTTTAAATAGGTAGCTCCGGTGAAATTAAGATTACCAGCCGAAAAATTTTTGGGCAGGAAGGTACGGTTAGGTCTTGCCGACCCAAAATGTACAAAAAATTTTTTTTTCCGAAATAGGTAGCTCCGGTGAAATTAATATTACCTGAAAAAAATTTTTTGGGTGGGAGCTACGGTTAGGTCGTTCCGGAGCAAAATATCCGAAAATTTTATTTTTTTTAAATAGGCAGCTCCGATGAAATTAGGTAGGGAGCTGCGGTTAGGTCGTGCCGGCGCAAAATACACAAAAATTTTTTTTTTCCGAAATAGGTAGCTTCGGTGAAATTAATATTACCTGAAAAAAAATTTTGGATAGGGAGCTATGGTTAGGTCGTGCCGGCGCAAAATATACGAAAAACATTTTTTTTTTTCAAAATGGGTAGCTCCGGTGAAATTAATATTACCTGCAAAAAAATTTTTGGGTAGGGAGCTACGGCTAGGTCGTGCCGGCGCAAAACACACAAAAAAATTGTTTTCCCGAAATAGGTAGCTTTGGTGAAATAAAGATTACCTGCCAAAAATTTTTGGGCAGGGAGGTACGATTAGGTCGTGCAGACTCAAAATTTTTGGGCAAGGAGGTACGGTTAGGTCGTGCCGACGCAAAATGTACATAAAATTATTTTCTTCAAAATAGGTAGTTTCGGTGAAATAAACATTATCTGCCGCAAAATTTTTGGGCAGGGAGCTACGGTTAGGTCCTGCCGGCGCAAAATACACAAAAAAAAACACGAAGCAGTCATAGAACTGCCGACAGAAGTTTATACTTAAAGATTTAAACTATGAAATAACAGTGGCTACAAATGAAGGGATTAATTTACATTTTGTACTGAGCAGCCCATCATTTGTAGCCCCTGTTATTTCATAGTTTAAATCTTTAAGTATAAACTTCTGTCGGCAGTTCTATGACTGCTTCGTGTTTTTTTTTGTGTGTGCGAGGAATGATTGGCGCCTTTCAAAAAGTTTTCAATTAGACACTAAAAGGCTATATGAAGCAAAACTAGCTAAATTCATTTATGAAAAATAATAAAAGAACTTACAATAGTTTTTATTAAACATTTATTAAATCATCCAAGTTCTTAACAAAACAAAAACAAAATTAAGAAAAAAACCTAATATAATATTAAAAAATATATGTAAATTACATAAATCTGTAAAACATAACAAAAAATATTGCTGTTGAACTTCTTTTATAGTCTACTACTTTTGCTTGTCTTGCTTGATTTTAGCGAAATCTTTTCGCAACACATCAAAGTTAATATATTTAGATATATCAGATGCTATGGACACTATTGCCAACCCATTCCATTTTTCTTGCCCGATGCGAAAGTTGACCTCAAGTAATTTTTGAACAGTTTTAATTTTGGAAAAGTTCTCACCTTTAGCAAATGAAACGGGTAAAGTTAGTAATTCCAGAAAGTATACATACATAAAAGGAATTCATTTCATACAAAAAATTACAATTAAAAAAATTAAACAAAAAAAGGCCGTCTATATGAAATCACTATCCCAATTGTCGGTAATGGGATAGCGATTTCATATTTTTTGTTAATTTTTTTAATTTGAATTTTTTGTATGGAATGAATTTCTCATATTTATACTTCCTTTATGCTAATATCCTTAATGCAATCTCAGGGCATTTGGAAAAAGTTCTTCAACATTATTGTTATAAATCCAGTTCAAAATGTTTTCTGGATTAATATCATTTTCAATTTTGCGAGGAAATAATTTCAGATAAATTTGTAGTACGTTTGCTGCAAAAATTAAAAACTAAAAAAAAAATGGTTATACATTTAAAAAAAAAATTTATTTTTGTTAAAATTTAAATTTCATATTGGCTTGTAGGCGCTTTTTCATTACTGGCGCCTGTGTGCAGTGCACACTTCGTACACGCTACGAGCCGGGCGTGTCTATAATTACTTACTTGATTTAAAGTAATATGTAATTTTTTTGGAAAAGGTCAATTACTTACTTGATTTCCATTCTTTCTAAATTATCACAAGTTATAATTATAATAATCATAATTAATTAAAGATTGTTTATCAAAATTAAAAGGAATTTCATTTTTTTTTATTCAAAATTTATTCGTTGATTTTAGGCCTTTTCCAAAAGGATGTTGTTCAAACAACTTTATGCACAGTTTTTTGGTGCCATGTCACCAGTTAATTCTTTTTTATTTCAATATATTTTTCTTTTTAGGAAAAGAATTATGATTGACAAATAACGCAGTGGTCGCAATTACGTGGCACGCGTGCCAAGATAGGCACGCTTCTAAATTTTGCTGGAACGCGTCGATTTGAGAATAATGGTCGAAAAGCAATTAAGAGAAAATGATATAACATTTAACATGGACGATGAATCTCTAAAGTTTAGGCAAAGCCTTCCAAATCAGTTTTCATCATTAAAAAAGCTAGCAATAGCTGTATTAACAGCATTTCCTTCAACTTATTTTTGCGAATTCTTATTTTCTCAAATGAATGTAATTTTAAACAAAACCAGAAACAGAATGGCTAATGAGAATTCCGAGGTTTGTGTTGCTTTAAAAGTAACCAATTACATACCAAAAGTAACCAATTACATACCACTTAGCGTCGCAATTTATGCAAAAAAGATCTCGTACTAGGCCACAGTAGAAAAAATATTGTGTTTTTGATATTTTTTATTTTTCGTTGTTTAATTCTTATTATGTTTTGTTTAATTTAATTTTTGATATTGAAGAATATATCTGACATTTTTGTTTTCTTTTGATTAAATATATTTAAGTTTTTTTATATAAATTTATATTTAAATATAAATAAAAACAAAGTATAAATGAAATAAATAAAAATTAATATAAAAACTAATAAGTACATATTAATTTCGTAAATTTCAATACTATTTTTTTTTATGGAATAGAGTCGGCACGCCGAGATAATGGTTTGAGGAAAATCATCTTTTTTGGCACGATACCTAAAGTCTAATTGCGACCACTGGTTTATAACATGACACCGGAATTTTCATCACCCAAAATTATTTATTTCATTTTTTCAAAATAATTTTTTTTGAAAATAACTATAAAATTTGCATTATCTCTTATTAAATGTTTAAAAATAAGTTTGGCACTCAAGTAAAAAATATCAATATTTTTTATTTTTTGTTATAATTTATAATTAAAATTTTGGGATGAAGGTTTAAAAATCCGAGGTTGTATAAATAAATATGCGAGTTCTGATAGAACTCCAGAGTTTTATCATAAGAAATTTATAATTAATAATTTGAATATCGTTCTTAGACGATCAACATTTTGAATATGTCTGTTTTGTTGACAATCAACAATTTGAATATGAAAAATCATGAAAATAAAATAATTAGTATCAAAATCTATATGTTTTGGCCGATCAATCTTTGTATTTTTGTCATGAAAACATTTTGTATTTTTTATTAAAGTAAAAAAAAATTATTTCAAAATTTCATTTCTTTTGTTTAAACAAATATTTTTTTTTGTGGAAATATATTGAATTCTACGAGGGATAGCGTAAGAGATTTTTAAATTTAATTGTTTAGAATCTCGAATTTAGAGCAAGCAAAATTTGTTTTGAAGTTGCTTCAAAAACAATTATGTAGTTTTATTACAAAATTAATTTAGGATTTATTCAAAATAAATCAAAATCCGTGGTTTTCAAAATTTAAATTTCTTTTGGCATGAACAAACTTTGAAATTTTTTTTAGAAAAATTATATATGGTTTATTATTATTGGATTTTGACAATCTGTCGAAACTTTAATTTTCAAAATTTAAATCTTTACGGCAAACTGAAGATCGTAAGAGAAACTTCAAAATTTTAAACTTAATTATTTATTTTGATTAATCGTTTGTTGATTTTTTAAGATTTTATAAAAATTTTATTAAGCATATATGTATGTAGTTATATAGCTTTAATTTTTAATTGTGAAAAAAGGAAATGTAGTTAGATACTTATATTTTAAAATTGTGAAAAATGCATGAAATATAAAATAAAATTTATATCTTTCTGTAATTTTTTTTTCGTACATTGCCTGTTTTCATGACAAAATTTAAAACCAAAGATCGGTTGGAAGGCATTGAATAGAGCCTTGAAAAAATATATAATTTTTATAAAAGATAAAAAAATCAACCGATCAAAGTAGCGATCTATGGTCATTTTCCCTTAACTTGGTCTGACCGGAGCACGCACGTTAGAGCTAGAACCAAGAGATGCCACAGACGTTTACTAATGTACGTCGGTGCATCCGATTCCATGTCCAAATCTAAAGTCACGCTCGTAAGCTGACTTGAGATTTAGCACCGAATTGGATTACTCGAGCACATCACTACAATGGTCAGGGTCTGGATTTTCGTCCTCCATGGTGAATCTAAACGTTTTGCTGGCCTCAGACTAACCATAGAAAGAAGAGATCCAGGTGGCGATAGGTGAAGTTCTAGCTTCGAATTCTTGGAAAGAGCCAAAAATCCTCCACTAGAAGCAGGGTTTTCGGTTTTGTGCTAGATAGAGTGGTCAAACTACTCCTCTCTGATGCAGTGGAATAAAAAAATAAATAGGTGTAAGAACTGGTTGCTTGGTAGTTCCATATTATACACTACTACCTGCCACCATCTTTTTTACTGTTGATGTTAAATTTTATTTTCTGTATCTTCTTAATTTTAACAAATGACAAATCCAACAAATCCATTAATCTTTTACCAATCTCCCGTCAATCTATTATCCGGCTACATGACATAACCGCGAATGTCATAACCGCGAAACTTTTTTGTCATAACCACGAAATAAAAAAATAAAAATGTCATAACCGCGAAAAATGTCTTATATTTTTTTTTTGTCATAACCGCGAAAAAATATGGCAAAAAATTGAAAAAATTTCGTTTCGCAGTTATAACAAAAATTTTTGTTATAACCGCGAAACACATAATTTCGATTTTTATCATTTCGCGGTTATAACAAAAATTTTTGTTAAAACCGCGAAATGACAAAAATCGAATTTTTGTGTTTCGCGGTTATAACAAAAATTTTTGTTATAACTGCGAAACACAAAAATTAATTTTTATCATTTCGCGGTTATAACACAAAAATTCTTTTTTTTTCATTTCGCGGTTACAACAAAAATTTTTGTTATAACCGCGAAACACAAAAACTCGATCATTTTGAAAAATGAAATAAGACCTCGATAAAAAAATGTTGTGTGGTAAGCACACGGGAGGGGGGGCAAGAGGGCGGCGGGCGGGCGGTTGGTCAGTGGGATTTGCGGCTTTATTAATAGAAAAAAAAGAATTTAGAATTGAAAGGAAAAAAAAAAAAGAAAATTATTTAAAGTGGTTAATTTTGTTAATCAAACCGGATAAAATTTTTATGAAAAAAAAAAATTTTTTTGTTTAAATAATTTGTAAATCCAACCTGTGCAAGAAAAAAGAAAAAATTAAAAAAAAAAAAAAAGCCTAAAATAAAAAATTAAAAAAAGGTGTTAAATTTTTTATGTGGTTTATTTTTTCCAAAGTTTAAAATAATTCATTTTGGTTCAAGCCAACGAAATTTATTTACATTAGGTACAACTAAATATCGGAACAACAGCATTAGACAATGGCTACGTTTGAAGAAACTGCAGTGAAATTGAGTGAGTATGGCAAAAACATAAATACAATTATCAAAAATTTTAAGAAAGACTCACAGTCCCGTAAGACAAAAGAATATTTGGCTAAACGGTTACAAAATTTAGAAGAAGCTTTCAATAAATTCCAAACGCTTCACGAAACGGTGGTAAATTTAGAAGAATCGTATAAAGATCACGCATACTTCACGAGCGGCTTTTATGACAAAGTCACGGCGGGATATGAATCGCTCAAGGTTAGAATCGGGAAATTACAAACGGAATTGGCCCTGGAACCTTCCGAAGAGAATTCGAAAACATCAACTAATAAACTAGACTTTTCTTTTGAATTTGAACCCACTCACAATGTAGACCTCGAGAAAGTGACATTGTTAATAAGGAGACAAAAGGCCTCTATAGCTATGTTAGAACGTTTGCTTGCCCAAGTGCAAGAAACATTACATGAACAACAATGAGAATTCAAAAAATAAATGATTATTGGAGCAATATTGTAGAGACTCAAATGGAAATTAGTGAATTATCTGCTTCCGACGAGGAACAGATCGACACAATAATTGACGAGTATTACAGCATAGATTCCAGAGTAACCGAAATATTGACTGTTCTGAGGCAAGGGCGGTATAAGTTAGTACTCCCAGAGTCGGGAAACCAATCAATGAAGCTTAAGCTTCCGAATATTGAAATTCCATCTTTTGATGGTAATTATCTCAAATGGGGTCAGTTTCGAGATCTTTTAGTTCAAATGATCCATACGTCCAATATTTCAACTTCAGAAAAATCATTTTACCTCAACAACAGTTTAACGGGTGAGGCAAAGACATTAATTCAACATCTCCCAGTGACGAATGAAAACTACTATTCGGCTTGGGAAATTATTAACAATGCTACAATTGTCTGCGATATGGTCATGGGGTCAAAAAATCAGGAACATGTAAAATATGTTCTAAGAAGCATCATTCATTATTACACAATGATGGCAGCAAACAGGCATCCAGTAATTTAAAAAACAATCATCAAGTTACATCATCAGGCTGTCAAGCAGTGTCATCTCAGACATCAAAAGCATCATCGAATAAAAAGAAATCATCAGAAAAGTGTGATGACAATAATAGAACAAAGCTTCAGCAGAAAATATGGCAACAGTTGCTTCAGGGTCTGGTTCCAGCAGTCACATCTTTTTGGCCACAGCAATAATCAAGGTTTACAATAAAGTTGGAAAGCCAATTGAAGCTCGAGCACTACTGGATTGTGGATCTAAGGTAAATTTAGTTACTGAAAAATTAATTAAGAAATTAGGTTTCAGTGGGAAAGAAGGAAATATTTAAATTAGTGGAATAGGAGGATTCAGCAAATCGACTTCAAAACGTCTCAACACCAAGATCGAATCAAAAATTACAAATTATTCAAGAAGTATGGAAGTTTTTATTATGGAAAAAATTGTCAATGATCAACCGTCTCAAAGCATGCAGCCTGGAAATTGTAAATTTCCACAAAACATACAGTTAGCTGATCCAAAATTTTATGAGAAACGACCAATAGACATTTTAATTGGTGCATATAATGAGTTAATTTCGATTGGACAGATTTCTTTAGACAAGGTAACACCCTCCTTACAAAACACTGTTTTGGGATGGGTGGTGTTAGGTAAACTTCAATGTTTATCAAACAGCGAAGACCATTGGTGTGGTGTAACAACGATTGACGAACAAATTAAAAAATTATGGGAATTTGATGAAGTGAAAACAGTTGAAGAATCCAATTTTTCCATCGAAGAAAAACATTGTGAACAACATTTCGAAAAATCAACTTATCGTGACGAAACAGGTCGATTTATAGCAAAAACAGATTTATTGGGGTCATCACTAGATATCGCCAGGAGGAGATTTTTTGCTTTGGAAAAGAAATTGAGTAAATCAGATGAAATCAAGAATCAATATATCCAATTCATGACCGAGTACGAGAATCTGGGTCATATGAAAATAATGAATCAATTGCGTGATCAAAGTTATTTCATTCCCCATCATTGCGTTTTGAAGGCCAGCAGCTGATCCACAAAACTTCGTGTAGTGTTTGATGCATCTTGTAAAACATCGACAAACATCTCATTAAATGAAATAATGCATAAAGGACCGAAAATTCAGAATGACATTTTTGATGTGCTAGTAAGATTTCGGCAATATACATACGTGTTCACAAGCGAGATCGAGAAGATGTACAGACAAATACTAGTTAATGAAGAAGATACAAAATTTCAAATGATTTGTTGGCGAAATGACCCATCATCAAAATTGCAGTACTATGAACTTTATTTTTTTTTTTTATTTTTTTTAATTTTTTTTTTATTTTATTTTTTTTATTTATTTAATTATTTAGTAAAATTTACTATTAATATAATCAATTATAAAAAATACATCAATAATTATCCCTATATTTGTTCGAATTTTTCTTTGACATAAGGTATCAACTTCTTTTTGAACTCCACTATACTATTTATTTTCTTCAGACAATTTGGCAGTTCGTTAAAAAGAATCAAACCCTTATGCATAAGCATGTTTTTGTTTCTATAACCTCTGATGTTGTTAACTCTGAAGTGGTTTGAATTTCTTAAATAGTGACGTTGAACCTCTCCCACATACGCAAGTTGACTACTTAAGTACGTCGGCAATAAACCAATTTTTATTTTGTATATCATTATTAAAACATTATATTGAATTCTTTGGTTAACACTAAGCCATCTTAATGTATGTAACATATGTTGTATTATGTACAACTGGGCAAACAACTTAATCCGATAAAAATAAAAAGGACATCTGTACACTTTGACTTATGTTTTATTTCTGTCCATTTTATATTTACAGCTTATTTATATATCCTTACACACTATTAACAAACTATTACTACACCATATGACTTAAGAGAATTCATTACGTACATGATCTATATAATTGTATCTATTCTAATTAAGGTGGCGTGCATTGCACAACACCTCCCTTCTTTTTTAAAAAAAATTTGAATTTATAAAAATTCATGGTTTTATAAATTTATAATTTTTCTATGTATTTATCACAAAAATATATTTGTTTTAAAACTTTTTTAATATTTACAAAGAAAATTTTATTTTCATTTTTTTTTTTTTTTTTTTTTTTTGAAAAATCTTATATTATATATGTATTACAATTTCAGAATTCTTTAATTCCTGGGCCCTAGGATATTAAAATGTTTAATTTGATTATATTTTAAATTCTATTCTTAAATATTTTATATATTGAAATATTTTATTATGATTATGTTTAATTTATTGATTATATTTTATAATTCTATTTTTATGTACATTATATATTTCATTTTTATTATTAAGTACTTGAACATTAGTTCCATTTATCTCTTTAATTGTGAAGGGTCCTAAATACATGGGATCCAATTTATTTCTGTTTTCCTTCCGTATTAAAATTTTTTCATTTAATTTAAAATTATTAACTTTTGATTTTCTATCAAAAATTTTTTTAGAGTGACAATTTGATTCCTTAGCAAATATAAGCTCATATGGAGTATATTTTAATTTAAAATTTACGTTAGGCGTAACATTATAGCAATACGTAAAATATTTTAAGTATTCATCCCAATTATCCATGTTTTCATTTATGTACGATCTCAGATATTCGTTTAACACTCTATGATTACGATCGATGGTGCCTACAGTTTCGTGGTGATATGGAGTCGATTTTGAATGATTGATATTTAATAGTTTAAAAAGTTTAGAAGTTATACTATTTACATATTCGGTACCACAATCCGAAATTATTTTACGCATAGGGCCATATATTAGAACGAAGTGTTCGAATATTGAACGTGCAATAGTAGTTGCTTCTTTATTTTTTACCGGAATGGTTACTAAGTATTTGGTTAGATTACACATCAAAGTTACTCCATATTGATTTCCTTGCGATGTTTTGCGAAATGGACCTATCGTGTCTATAACAACTATATCGAATGGTTTTTCAGGTGTATGAGTTAGGGTTAAAGGTTCTATATTTTTTAATTTAGCTTTATTTATTTGGCATTTCTCACAATTTCTTATGAATTTAACTATATCTTTTCTCATGTTTTTCCAAAAATACATCGATCTTAATTTGGCATACATTCTTTTTTGGCCAGTGTGCCCTCCAAATATGGGGTCGTTATGATATTTATCTAACAATTTTTCTCTATTTACTTTATCTAAAATTTCTTTCGGCTTGCCTACTATTTTAATCTTTATTTTATTTAATATTTTGTTTCCTATTTCTTTAAAGTTTTCTATATTTACTTGCGCATATAAACTATCATTATTGTACATTTGAACCTGATCTATGTTTTTACTAATTAGTTTTTTCTCTACTTCTTTTAAGAACAATCCTAAAATTGTTTTAGCATTTTTAACTTGATTTGGTACCTTTGACTCTTGTGTCAATAAGTCTTTATCATTTATTTTAACATTACGTGTACTTTTGACTCTAGTGTCAAGAAGTCTTTCGATGTCTACATAATCTATTTCTACTAATAATTTTTTATTCTTGAATACTTGAACCCTATCTAATGTACTGAATATTAATTGAGGAATTTTGAAATTATTTTTACCATCAATTACATTAATTATTGGACTAGTTTGTTTTTCCTGATTAATTTGATTATTATTATTATTGTTCTTATTCTGATTTTTTAGCATTGATCTAGTTACTACCAACACTCTTTCGTTGTTGTTTTGTAATATTTTAAGCTCATCGATTGTTATTCTAGATAGCGCGTCCGCTACAACAATCGATTTACCTTTTATATATTCGGTGGTAAAATTATATTCTTCAAGGTCTAGTCGCATGCGTGTTAATTTCGAAGAGGGATTTTTTAATGAGAAAAGATAAATTAGTGGTTTATGGTCAGAACGAATTTTAAAATGATTTCCGAAAATATACGGTCTATAATGTTGAATTGCAAAATGTATAGCAGTCAGTTCTTTTTCGATAGTCGATTTATTAATTTCTCCTTTTGTAAGACTTTTCGAAGCATTGGGAAATCTCTTCCACCTACTGCATATTTCGAAGCATCAACAGTTAAAATAAATTCTTTAGTAAAATTGGTGGGTTTATGAGTGATTTCTTTAATATTTGAAATGAATTTTCACATTCATCATTCCAAATGAAAACTGATTTGAGTTTAGTTAAATGATTTAAGGGTTTAGCAAATTTTGCAAAGTTTGGTATAAATTTTCTATAATAATTCATGAAAGCTATGAATCTTTTTGTTGAATCTTTATCACAAGGTTTGGGATAGTTTATTACACATTCTATTTTCGAATCGTCTGGGTAAATACCCTTATCGGTGCATTTGTGTCCCAAATAAGTAACTTCAGATTTAAAAAAAGAACATTTTTCCGGATTTAATTTTAAATTGTATTTATTACAGATTGAAAAAACAGATTCTAAATTTTTAATATGATGTTCTACCGAACATCCTATAACGATTATATCATCTACATATAAGAAACAACTAAAAGGAGTTAATCCTGAAAAGGCTAACGCCATCATTCTAGAGAATGAGTTTGGAGAGATGTTTAATCCAAAAGGTAAAACTTTCCAGCGAAATGAACCTTCTTCGGTGCTAAAAGATGTTATGTCACGTGAATCTTGATGAAGCCCTACTTGATGAAAACCAGAAAATAAATCTAATACGGAAAAATACTTAGCTCGACCTAGATTATCTAAGATATCTTCAATTCTAGGAAGAGGGTATTTGTCGGCAATTAATTTTTTATTCACCAATCTATAGTCAATACAAAGACGCCACTTTTTCTCTGAGCCTTTCTTCGGAACTAAAATAATGGGACTATTATAGTTCGATCGGCTTGGCTCGATAAGGTCGTTGTCGACTAGTTTAGAAACTTGCCTATTAATTTCAGTTTTTTGAGAATATGGTAGACGATAATTTTTCACGTACACAGGCGTGGGATCGTTAATTCTAAGTTTCTGTTCATAAAAGTTGTTAACGCTCATTTTATCCCCTTCTACATGAAAAATATTGGAATATTTTTCACATAATTTGAGAAGTTTCACTTTATGTTCAGTTTTTATGTTTTTTAAAATTGAGTCGAATAAAATTTTTGTTCTATTGGAATTAATGTAATTTGAATTTACAGTATACACTGAGTAATTTGATAATGGTTCAGTTTTGAGAATAATATTCTTTGGGATTTTTTGGATTTGGTTTGAGATATTCATCACACGGATTAAGGGTTTGGTTGAAGAAACAATTGTTTTTGGAATAAAGACATTAGGAGCTATTTGTTGGTCTAGAACAGCGGTCGGCAAACTATGACCCGTGGGTCACGGGGTGACCCAAAGCATCATTTCATGTTACCCGCTTCGAAATTTTGAAGTGGTTCCCAAATCAATGAATATAGTTTTTGCTTACAACAATTGCATATAAAAATTTTTTGTTTACAACAATTGTATATAAAATAGAAAGTTTTCCCAGCAAGTGTTTTTGTAAGCCTTAGATAATAAATAAATTAACTTTTAATTTAACTATTTTTTTTTAAGTTGCTTTCATATGAAATTGCCACTGACCCACTATAAGTTTAAAAAAATCTCATCTTAGGCGAATTTTACCCACGACCAAAAAAGTTTGCCGACCGCTGGTCTAGAACAAGACATGCATCATTATTAGGAAGAACAAATGATCTGATCACTTCGCAACGAGGAGGGATTACTATATCGTTTTCATTATGACTATCTAAAATTGGTAAAGAAATTATATTAGAATCAATATTAATTGATAGTTTCATAGAATCATAGTTTATATTACATCTGTAAGTTTTTAAAAATCTTTCCCTAATATTCCGTCAGATGGTATATTTAATTCATTTGGTACGACATGCAAAATGCAGGGAATAGCAATATCCCGAATAAAAAAAATTACTAGAATTGTACCTAAACTTTGTATTGAATTTTGAGTAATGCCAGTGATGCTAATAACGTTATTAGTGTTTAATTTACGATTTAAGTTAAAATTGGGATTTATTGAAGATAGTTTTATCAACGAAATATCAGCTTGAGTGTCTATTAAAAAATTTGAACCATTATAATTTATTTTTGATTTTAAGATTATGTAATCGGAAAAATTTGGATTAATGTTGTAAACGTGTTTATATAAAATTTTATTATTATTGGTCACGTTAAAATTTTCGAATTTATTTATGTCACTATTAATTATTGTTCTGATATTTCCTGATCGGTAACCCTCAAGTCCCCTTGAGGGAAATCCAAGTTTCCCGTATACCGTACGTTAGCTTGTCTTCCATTGTTATGCCTATTATTCTGATGAAATGTGTTACTATTGTTATACGATTGAGTATAAGAACTATTAGAAAAATTTCTATTAGAATTTTGAAAATTTCTAGGTTGAAAATTATTTGAGCGATTATTATTTCGATTAAAATTATTTGAATTGTTAACATTTTGGAAATTTCTATCGTTAAATTGGTTATTTCTTCTAAAGTTTCTGAAGTTAGACCAATTTGATGTCGAAGCAGAATTTCTATTTTGAGGGTATCTATTTGAATTAGATCTAAAAGCTAGCACTTGCTTTTCTTGAGCTTGTGTGTCGATTTCCACTAAGAACTTAGCCACTACTTCCTTATAATTTTCAAATTTCGTAGAAGCAAGGACTGCTTTTGTAAGCTCGGTTCTAGAATTGGTTCTGCAAATATCTTTCGTCATTTCGTTTGCTTTGGCAGAAGAAATTCCTTCGAGAACTAAAGCTCTTTTAAATGCCTCGGCTAATTCGTTTGCTTTATCCGTGAAAGTTTGGAGGGAGTACCTATCTGTTCTAAGGGCTTTCATTTTGCCTTCTATTATTTTAGAATTTTCAGGCTTGATTGAAAGTTGCAAATCCTTTAAGATTAGGTCAACATTATTAGTAGAGGTTGCACTTATAACTTCCCTAGCCGAACCTTCTAATTTGGTTAAAGTAAAAGTAGCAAGTAAATTTCTAAGTTCATTTGTTGTTGCTAAGCTATTTAGTAATTTAATAGAATCTACAAATGATTGCAAGGTTAATGGATCTCCGCTATAATTTTTGTAAACCTGTGAGCCAGCTAATTTTAAAAATTCGATGTTAGAAAGTGTTGTCATATTTTCGGTTTCTGAATTTGAGTCTTTACTTGAATTTAAATTTTCGTTTGAATGAGACGGTGTATAAATTGTTTTGAAATTGGAAATTGTTGAGTGATCTTGTTGTTCAGATGAATTATCAGGGTTTACTATATATTCTAAAGCAGAACTTGGGGTCAAATGTTGTGTATTTGTAGCTTTAAAGCTCTGTGTTAGTTTATTATAGCAATATGTGCTATGTTCTTCAACAATGTTATTATGGTTTGAATCCTCTACTAGTTCTAGTAAAAATTCAACGTAGTCATTATAAGTTTCGCTTATATCTGATACAATTGAATTAATTGTTTCAGTTGTTTCTGGTTTATTTTCTTTTAAAATTCTTTTTGTAGATCTTAAAAAATTTTTCTGAATTTGGTTCAGTTTACTTATTACAGAATTGCTCATGAATTATTTTAAATTTTAAGTTTTATTCATCTATGTTGAAAAGTTAAAATAAAATCTATAATTATCTCTGTTTGTTATTCAAGCAATATAAAAAAATTGCAATTCATTGAGAAAAAAAAATTTTTGAAACCATTGTAAAATTTTATTATACCAACATGATAGTAAACTAGTATGAATACAGAAACAAATTGAATCTTCATATATTATTGTTTGCGAGCGCCTTCTTTTTTTTCTTTTTTTTTATAATATTAATTATAAAAATATAGAATAATTTCAAAAAAATTTAAATTAAAATATTTTTCTATTCATATATAAAATTTTTGTAATAATTCCTATTTATTGAATAATATATTTTTATTTTAGAATTGGTGTAGGTTAATTTTTTTATAATATAATAAATTTTGTAAATTTGTTAAAAGAATTTAATTTAAAAAAAATTTTGAAATTAAAAAATTTCATTAATACTGTCTACATTTAAATAAGAAATTTTGAAAAATTAAAAAATTTTTATTAATAAATAATGTCTATCTGACCTTGTTGAAGTTAATACTGATTATAAAAATTTTGATTGTTGTGTTGTTGACTGTTAATGACGATGTTATGTTGTCAATATACAATGGTGTTCTCTATGGTCGCTGTTTTATTTTATTGTTGCGCTATTACTATCTATTTGATATTACTGTTACTGTTGTTGTATTACGACCGTTGCTATTATTATTTATATTTGATGTCACTGTTACTGTTGTTGTGATATTGTGGTTACTGTTGTTGTACTATTGTCGTTTATGATCTTGTTGATTCTAAAATTTTTAAAAGAAATAAAAAATTTACCATTAGTATGTTTTATAATGGAAATAATTTTTCTTTTCTTTATTTATTTTATTTATTATTTGTAAAAAAAATTTATTTTTTTTTTTCACTGATAGTTTTTTTTTTTTTTTGTTTTTGAAAGTTTTCTTTTTATTAAAAAATTTTTTTTTTCAATTTTATATTCATTTATTATTTTGTATTATTTTTTTTTCATTAATAATACAAAAAAAAATTTTTTTTTTTCAATTCAATTGTCTTAATTTTTCTTTCGATTGTCCAGTACATTAAATGTACTGTATATTTTTGACTTTCAATTTGACTTTCAAATTTGTTTAAATAAAAATTTCTTTTTGACTTTCAAATTGACTTTGAAATTTACTGTACAATTTTTTTTTTTGACTTTTAATTTGACTTTGAAATTTTTATTAATTTATTATTTTTTTTTTTTTCAGGCTTTATTTTTCATTTTCCCCGAAAAAAAAATTTTTATATTATTTTATTAATTTTTTTTTTTTAAAATAACGCCATTTTATTATTTGAATAAATTTTCCTTTTTTTATTTTCTTGTTAGTTACATCTTTATTTCTATTTTAAATTTTTCCATTTTGTAGTTTATTTAGGTACCTAAGTACAAACTAAAAAAAAATTTTTTTTTTTTTTTAGTTAGGTAAGTATAAACTAAGCTTATTTTAGGTAAGTATAAAATTTTAATTAATTTTAAGTTAAAAAAAAAATTTTCTTATTTTTGCGCCAAAAAAGTTTTTTTTTTTTTTTCTTTTTTCTTTTTTCGATTGTTATATTTTTCCGATTGTTTGGATTTTTTTTTTTTTTTTTTTTTCACATTTCTATTGTAACAATATTTTTCTGGTAATTTTTTTTTTGAATGATTTTTTTTCAAATTTCAAATTGGATGATTTTTCTTAAAAAATAATTTTCTTTTCAGCATTTTTTCTTGCTTTTTTGTTAGTTTTTCTTTTTAATAATTTTCTCAGTTTTTAATTTATTGCACAAAAATTTAAGTAAAAATCAAATACAAAATAAAAATAAAAAAAAACTTATTATTAAATTAATTAATTTTTTGAAATTTTTGTTAAGAACTCCATTTTGATTAAATTTTTTCTTTTGATTTTTTTTTTTTTTTTCAGGTTTTTGAATTTATTTTTTTTCAATCCTTTTTTTTTTTTTAAATCTTTCTTTTTTTATTTTTTTTTTTTATTTTTCGAATTTAAACAAAAAATATTTATTTTTTTTAATTTTTTTTTTTTTTTTTCGGAATTTCAGTTTTTAGTTTTTCATCTCTGGCTAATTTTTTTTTTTTAAGAAAGTTTTAATTTGTACAACTGGGAAAACAACTTAATCCGATAAAAATAAAAGGACATCTGTACACTTTGACTTATGTTTTATTTCTGTCCATTTTATATTTACAGCTTATTTATATATCCTTCTCATTACGTACATTATCCATTACGTACATGATCCTTTTCATTACGTACATGATCTATATAATTGTATCTACACGGTCCAAAATTTCAGTTTTTTTTTTAAACTTAAAAGTTTCTATATAGTTCCACACCAATATAAGTTTAAGTTTTAAACTTTTTAGTCTATAATAAATAATTTAAACAAAAAAGAATAAATTTTAAACTGAAGATGTTTAACATAACGTGTTAAACGAAATAGTTTAACACTTTAAACTGAAGAAGTTTAACATAATTTGTTAAACGAAATAGTTTAAATTTTAAACTGAAGAAGTTTAACATAATTTGTTAAACGAAATAGTTTAAATTTTAGACTATAAAGGTTTATTTGAGAATTAAACTTTATGGTTTAAACCAAAAAGTTTAATTTTTTTTTGGTTTAAAATCTAAACCATTTTATTTATTTTTTAAATTGATATATAGGTGAATATTTCAATTTTTCTATTTTGAAAAACCAAATAATAATAAAAAAAAAAGAAATGTAAAGTTTATTTTAAATGTATACTTTTTATTATTTCATTCTTTTATGTATTTTTTGTTCATAATTTCAGTTTACATTTTTTGTTTATAATTTTAGTTTACATTTGTTTTTATAATAATGAACATTTTATCTTTAATTTTAGTGGAATCGTAAGATTTTTTATTAAGAAGATCCCTTAAATCGACAAGTATATTTGAATTATCGTTCACAACTTCATAAGACATAAAAGTTTCATTAAAATTTTTAATTTTATAAGAACTGCAATAAAGCTTTACTTCATCGCGTTCGTCAAATAATATTTCTTTAATTTTACAAAACGAAAAGTTTAAAATATCATTTTTAACTACAAATAAGCCTTTTTTATAAATAAAACCATTGTTCAAAAATAATGTGGAATAAATAGGCTGATTTAGTTTTACTTTTAAATCAGTTTTAAATTCATGTAAGTTTACATCAATTTCTATTTTATGTTGCGTTTCTAGTTCATTTTGAGATCCTAAATTCTTCCATGTATAAAACATTTTTTGCTGATGTCTAAATGCTAAAGTTTTAGCAATATTGTTAAAATTATTCAAATATCTACCCGTTTTGGTGAAATTTCTATGATAGCTCTCAAATCGCATAGTCCAATGATGAACAAGTGGACCTATTCTAGTCAGAATACCAGGATAGTGCGTAATCAAGTGATGTTTTGGCAATAGAGTTACTTGTAGCTCTAAAAGCAATAATAAATGTTCTTCAATATATTTAGGTAGACCTTTAATAGATTCAGTAGATATTTTTTCTGAAAATATTATTTGCATCAATTTAATTAAACTTGTCACTGCTGACCACAAAGTACAACCAATTTTGTCTTTTAAATCGGCAAATATAAACGGTAGATAAGTAATTAAGCACCAATATTGGGAAGCATTTAATCCGATAGAAGTGGCCGATTTTTTATTTAAATATACGGTTGTTGGTCGATTTTTGGAATCTAAAAAACCATAAGAATATGATAGAATTCTATTATTAATTTTAGTTAGGGAAAGAATCTTATTGTCTTTTAGGAAATTTAAAAAGTGTTTTAATATAAACGGTACTGCACCTTCTAAAATATCGTGCATTATATCTACTGTCCCATTTTCAATTGTATAATAATATTGTAAATTGTTTAAAATGCAATTAAATCTTAAACCTTTTCTATCAGTTATATTGTTTTGTAGTAAATTTTGACATGATAGTTTAGTCCTTAATGATTCAACACGCTCTTTAGTTAAAAATCTAGTCTCGTCTCTTGGTACTTCACAAAACCGGCAGAAAAAATTACTACTAAACGACCGTGCAAAACCTAATAAAGTATTACCACCTAAATTATCGTGAGTTACTGACACTAAAGTTTCCTTTAAAACATTTCCGTCAATATTTAAGCCCTGAGTTTCTAATTTACTGATATCATTAAAGATAGGCTGTAAAATTTTGTTTATCATATTTTCGTCTTTTAGATCGTTTGCATAAAAAAGTGAAACGAGATGTATGTGTTCCAATTTCGAATAATAAGAAGACGGTAAATTTAAAATCCTAAAATATATTCCACCAAGCTTATGAATGCTCGTTTTACTTCCCAAAGGCGATACGATTTCGAAATCATCATAAAAGAGTTGTAATTGTAATGCATCTGGGTTTTGAAAAAATGAACTATTATGAAACTTAGAAGCACAACAAAATCTAGAAATGGTACCATCAATACATTCATGATTAGAATTAAAGTATATAGATTTGAATTTTTTGTTCTTAAATAAAGCATCAATGGTTTTATTTATTGAAATATATTGATATGTACATTGTTTTTGGATATTATCATATATATTGGTACTCTGGTTTAATTTTTTGTCCCAACGAGTACCTAAACTTCTTTCAATAGGAGCTACAAACTCCATTTCATTTTCTAAAACTTTACGCCTTTTAAAAGTAGACAATTGACTTTTTAATGTACTCGTGATATTAAAATACAATTCAGAAATATCAGCTTTTGGGGTTTTATTTTTTTGTAGTACTATTTCAATTTTATTCCAAATACTATTTAATACTTCCTCGAAGGAATTGAAAACTGTATTCATATTTATTTCAGATATACCAAATGAATTTAATAAATTAAAAAAATTCGAAAAATCTAGTTCATTATTAATCGATTCAAATTTTCTTTTCATATTAAACTTATTAAAATTTATATCTGATTCGTTTTGAGTTTCTAAATTATCATATAGAAGTTCTTTATCATTATCATTAACTACATTAACTTTATCATTATGATTATTATCATTTATTAAATCTTTATTCAAAATACTTTTATCAGAAACCTTATTTATATTATTTGAATTTTTACATTTTAAAGCATGTCGATATAAACCGGAATATGTACTAAATGTTCTTGTACATTCAGTTGAAACAATACAATTTAATTCTAAAAAATTTGACATGTTTAAATTGTGAAAAAGTTTTAAATGTTTTATTGTAAAATTAGCGGTTTCAAATTTCTTATTGCAAAAAAAACAGAAAAAAATATTCATTTTTTTAACTTAAAAAAATATAAAATTATATAATTTTTAACATAAATATATTTTAACATACATTTATTTTACAATGCAGTATGATTTTTTTTATGAGATTATCATAATATTTTCAGAATCAAAATTTTCGTTAAATTTATTATTTAAACAATTCCAAATTTCTGAAAGTCTAGTCGTAACATGTATATTTTCAAATTCATACATATATTTTTCAAAAAATGTTAAAAAAGATTTTAAGTCGTTATCGTAACTTAGGTTAAAAATATAAAATGACTTAAAATATATATCAAATACCTGATAAAACTTCCAATGGCTGGGTAACGGAATTAAGTTTGTATCAATTTGGATAAAAAACTGTACCGATTCTTTTGGCGAAGGTCCTGCAGCTATAATGATAGGTTGAGTAACGGATTCTAAAGCCAGTTTATCAGCTGGAGTATTGCTGTTTTTAAAATTAATAAATTTTGACACAGTTTTTAAAAAATTGCAGCGACTTTTAATATGTTTTCCGGGTTTGGCTGGTAGCAGTTTAATTAATCCAATGAAGCTGACGATCTCTGTAGACCACTCTGAAGAAAGAAAATTATAGCTAGGTAAATAAAATTATTTTTATTTTATTTTTAATAATTACCATTTTTAAAACTATCTGATAATCCTTTGCTTTCAATGACTTTTAAAATATGCTGATCAATTTTAGACCAATTTGCAAAAAAACAGTTCTTTATAGCCGGAAATTGAAGTTCGAAATCAATTAAAATCAATTCTGGATCCACAAAAAAAAAAGGAAAAAGAGAATGAATATCACATGGACTTTTTAATTTATTTTTCCTGGCCTCAATTGTATTTTTGAGTTTCTCTTTAAGTTCGGTTTTTTGTTGTGGAAGCACTGCGACTTTAAAAAAAATCCAATCTTCTTCGGTGATATCGACATATGGTTGGTTTTGCTGAGTTTCTGGAGTTTTGGATCTCTGCTTTTTCTTTTCTCCTACTTCAAAATGTTTTTTTGCAAAATTTTTATTCTTCAGTTGACTTACTAAATAACCCGTGTTTTTTTCCGGATTAAAAAAAATTTCAGCACCACTAAATTCGGAATTGCTTCGAAAACACGGAAAGATATCAACTACAATACACGCTATTTTAAATTTTTCTCTTTTAGACGGTCTTTCACCAAATGTTTTCAGCATATACTTCCCCAAAATTCGTATTAGATGACGTCTATCCCGATCTGTTAGTTCCTGGTTGTTAGAATAGTTTTTAAATATTTTTTCACCGTCGTCGTTTTGCTTAATAAAATTTTCCACTTCCTGTTAATAAAGTCAATACTTATTTTTCAAAATACTTAAAATTTCTTTTTTCTAACCTGTTTAGATACCAAAAGTAAAGGTCCGACCTCTGCATCAATTTTGTGAACGGGAGTAGCTAATTCCTTTGAACAAAATGTTAATAAAAAACAAGCACAAGAAATGAATTGATTTATTAAATCAATAATATTTTCGTTGGGTATTATAATGTTGTTGTTATTTTTAAAATGAATAAATGAATCATTTAAGTTGGTTTCAGCACATACTAAAAATAAACATATTTTTTTGTTTCATATTGAACCAGAATATAACAAAATACTTACCTGAATAGAAAAAATCCTCGAAATTATAATCTTCTGTTGCTGTATATTTATTAAGTTTCACGTACTTATGCAAACCTTCTTCTTCAAAATATATTTGGACCACTTTTCCTAATAATGAAACCATTTTTTAAATTTTTAATATTTTTTTAAATTTTTACTCATTTTCACTTGTTTACACTTACACGTCTTACTTAAAATAAGGGATGGCAGTTTTTATCGATTATTAACGGGAATTCAAACATGTGCATAATTTTAAAACTTTTTGTTTTAAAATGTAAACTTTAGGGGTTTAAATTAAACATGTAAACTAAAATAGTTAAGTTTTAAACTAAAAATGTTTAGAAACCGGAGCTAAATTTTGATTTAAAACTTTAAAGTTTTAAAATGTAAACTTTAGGGGTTTAAATTAAACATGTAAACTAAAATAGTTAAGTTTTAAACTAAAAATGTTTAGAAACAGGAGCTAAATTTTGATTTAAAACTTTAAAGTTTTAAAATGTAAACTTTAGGGGTTTAAATTAAACATGTAAACTAAAATAGTTAAGTTTTAAACTAAAAATGTTTAGAAACCGGAGCTAAATTTTGATTTAAAACTTTAAAGTTTTAAAATATAAACTTTGATGTTTTAAATCAAAATGTAAACTAAAATAGTTTAGTTTTTAACTAAAAAAGTATAGAAATTTGAATTAAACTTTAGCAAGTTTTAAATACTGAATTTTTTGTTTAAAATATTCTTTTAAACCATGTTTTTATGAATTAAGTTTAAAAAAAAAACTGAAATTTTGGACCGTGTATTCTAATTAAGGTGGCGTGCATTGCACAACAGTTGTCTTGGAGTGAACCTGTTCATTTTTAATATACATCTCATGCCCTTGTTATGTAATCTTTGAAGCCTATTTTTATCTTGAATGTTGTATGTGAATAGAATCGATGAACAATACTCGAAATGTGGTTTCACTAGAACATTGTAAACCTTAATTGATGTTAAGAGAGACATTTTATTTCTAATTCGCGTAAAGAAGTAAGTTTTTTTGGCTATTTTTTTACATATATAATCAATATGAGATTTAAAGTTTAATTTATAATCAATCATTACTCCTAAATATTTGATTTCCTTTACTAATTTTATTTTCATATTGTCAATTTTAATATGTGGACTGGAATCGGTGTTAATCACCATAGAGTTGGATTTATTTATATTTAATTTTAACTTGTTGATTTCGAACCATTCATTAAGCCTTTCTAAATCATTATTTAATAAATGAACACACTCCTCTACAGAGTCACCCACAACATAAATAAGCGCATCATCTGCAAATAACACCAAAGAAGCCACTTCTAATGCCATTTCCGTATCATTAACATAAATCAAAAATAGTAATACCCCAAGAACCGAACCCTGTGGCACTCCCAACAGAACATCAATAGCATCAGACACAACGTCATTAACTTTTGTTCTCTGTCTTCTATGATTCAAGTAGGATTCGAACCATTTAAATTCAGTTCCTAAGACGCCATATTTTTTCATTTTTTCCAACAAAATCTTACGATCTACAGTTTCAAAGGCTCTGCTCAGATCTAGAAATACTGCTACTATAATTTTTTTATCATTAACTGCTTCTTTCCAATTAGTTATAACTAAGTTTAATAACGATTCACAGCTATGCCCTTTTCTAAATCCAGACTGATAACCTGTCAGTAAACCATTATTTTCTAAATAACCTTCTAATTGGCTGTAAACTATTTTCTCAAGGATTTTTGACTCTAACGAAATCATGTTAACTGGGCGGAACTCATTACACTTAATGGTATTAGTAACTTTTTGTACAGGAATTATTAATGACTCCTTTCAGACTTCAGGGAAAACACCACTTTCAAGCGAACAGTTAATTATGCTCAGAAGATTTTCACCAATCAAATCAAAACAGTCATTAAGCATTGCAGCATTTAATAGATTTATATCTTTTTTATTATTAAGATCTTTTATAACATTTTTTAACTGATTGAGAGAAATCTGTTTTAATTTGAATTGCGTAACAATGTCACTTATATAATTTTTATATTGTCTAGAAGGAATGCTTCTGTTTATTTCTTCTAAACTTTCCAAAAAATATTTATTAAATTTATTAGCAATAATATTATTATCTCTGTGAATCTCACCATTAAAATTTATCTCAGTAATTCCTGATTTTTCTTCATTCAAAACCAAACTTTTGATGGATTTCCACATATTTTTCTGATCGTTTATACCATCGATTTTTTTAGATACATAATTATTTTTAGCACTATTTAATTTATTCTTCAAATTATTTCTTATTTGTTTATATTTTAGCCATTCAAATTCATTATTACATATCGATGCAATTCTGTATTGTTTTATTTTTTCTTTTCTTATTTTTTTTAATTCTTCAGAAAACCAAGAATTCTTTTTTTATTAATAATTTTTTTTTTACATAATTCATTTACTAAATTCTTTAATGTCTCACTAAATTTTTCAGCTTTTATATTACAATTGCTGTAATATATGTTTAGTAAATCACTTCTTATTATTTTCTAAAAATTTTTCTTTATCATAGCTCATATATTTTATTTCTTTTATTGCATTTGTTTTAACCGAATTAGTATTAATTGTAATTTTAAGTGTTTCATGATCACTAATTTTCCAGTCACTATTCACTAAAAAGTTAATATTGTATTTATCATTAACAATAATGTAATCAATAAGAGTCTTAGTATCCTTAGTAATTCTAGTATATTGATCTACAATTTGCTTAAAACCACTATCATTAATTATTTCTTTTATTTTATTACTAGTACTATTATTATTTTTCCAATTAATATTAAAATCTCCCATTATTATTACTTTAGATTTTATTTTAGCTAATGTATCCATTAAAATTTCAAACTGATCAAAAAATGTACAACTTAAACTAAGAGAATGGGGAGCTCTATATATTGTCACCAAGTACAACTCATAACCGGGTTTATATATTTTTACCATTAAAATTCAAAAATCCAAACCGACATTAATGCTTTTAATAATTTCGTAATTCCAAATTCTACTAATATAGAACAAACATCCACCAGTATGTCGAGATGTTGAATCCATTATAATTATATTGTAGCTATGTATATTAACTAAAGTGTTATCATCCATGTTTGTTAGATGAGTTTCACTTATACCAATAAAATCATAATCATTATTTAGAGCCATATATTCTATTTCCCAAAAATTATTAAATACTCCTTGACCGTTTAAATAAACCCCTTCAATGCTGTTTAATTGCTAGTACGCAGTTCTTTGTTTTACAACATTAAGCCTCCTCACATAAGATGGACAGTCTACACTTAAAGTATGATGATTAACATCAACTTTTAGCCCTAGTTCATTATTCGCTCGAATGCAATTAATACATTGATTATTATGGCCAGTACATTCTTTCCCTAAATGATCCTTTGACCCACATTTATAACAGAGCTTTCCCACTGTACAGTTAGCTGCTTTGATTGTATCCATAGCAGTTCAAGCAACGCAATACATTTATACTTTCATAAACTAAGCAACGATCCCACTCTATATTAATTTTACCCATATTCATGATTTTTTCAAAAGCTTTTCCATCTAATTCGATAATTGCGTTATAAACAGAGCTCCTTTTAAAAGATTGATAAATTTTAAGACATCTTATTTCTTTTATCTCAACATTATTTTGACCCTTAATTGCTTTAATTATATTATCTTCATTTAATTTTTCAGACATTCCCACTATCAAAATCTTTGGATTATTTATTCTAGCAACCTGAACATCATAATTATTACCTAATTTATTTTTAATTTCATTTTCTATCCTTTCAGCTGATTGCTTATTTACACAGTTTATAGAAATTGCACCATTTTTTTTAAATTCATGTATATTATTCACTTCTATAGAGAGAGAAGCTGGGTTAATAATATTTTTGATATCTTGTTTAGTTTTTGCACTCTCTTGATTTTTTATATTTTCTTTAGGCTTAACAATGACAGGTAGTTTTAATTGATCCGCATAAGTCAACGGTTTTTTTATTGTTTCATTAGCAACAGTTTTTAATTTTAATTCTTCAATTATTTCTTTTTTAGCATCTTTAATATTTTCTATTAAAGCCAAATTATTATCATTAATTACTTTTAATAACATCTCATAATTATTTTTTAATTGTTCAAGATTATTCAAACAATCTTCGCAAGTAAAGTTAATGCACTTATTTTTATTTATCAAACCAATATCATAATCTGAAAGACCCACACATCTTTTATGAAACAACCCATTACAAAATCCATTACACCTCACCTCCAGTTGATCACCACGGACCGATTTTGATCCTTTACATAGCTTACAAATATCTAAATATTGAAAAAAATTTTGCGGGATAAAAAATTTAAACACGTCCGATCACTTTGAATTTTTTTCTTCGCTTCAAACTGTTACTTATGGAACAACTGCTGCACCGTACCTGTCCATTAAATGTTTGCTAGTTTTAGCAGATCAAAATAAAACATGTCCTTTAGGATTTCAAGCAATTATGCAGGATTCTTGTGTGGATGACATAATGACTGGTAGTAACAGCCTACATGAGGCAGTACAGATGCAAAGCGAAATAATTGGAATTCTCAAAATCGCAGGCTTCGATCTGAAGAAATGGTGTTCGAACAATCATCGGTTGCTGGAAAATATTCCACATCAAGACATTGAGCTGGAGTTAGACATCAAAGAAGGTCCAGAAAATGACATCAAAACGCTAGGAATAACATTGCTTCCAAAATCAGACGTGATTGCAATTAAAACGATGTGGCCGGATCAGAAGAAGGTAACGAAAAGAACTGTCTTATCTGATGTGGCGCAAATATTTGATCCTATTGGACTGGTGTCCCCAGTAACGATCACTGCAAAGATATCCATCCAAAATTTATGGAAACTGAAATTGGATTGGGATGCATCATTACCGGTAGAATTACATACGAAATGGGTGAAATTTCGTGAGGAGCTGCAATGTTTAAGTGAAGTGACTATTCCTAGACAAGTGACTAGTACTCAATGTAATGAAACGAACATTCAATTACATATTTTTTCTGATGCATCAGAAAGAGCTTATGGATCTGTAGTTTATACACGATCAACTGATTTGAGTGGGCACATTACAGTCAAGCTCCTGTGTGCCAAGGCTCGAGTAGCCCCATCGAAAATTCTCACAATTCCACGATTGGAACTTCAAGCCACGAAATTATCGGCCGAACTTAGCTCGAAATTAAGAGAAATTTTGAAAATTTGAAATAGCAATTTGTATTTTTGGACAGATTCCAAAATTGTATTAGATTGGTTAAATTCACATTCATCCTCTTTTAATACATTTGTAGGTAACCGAATTTCATTCATACAGCGACAAAGTGATGTCAAGCAGTGGAGACATGTTAGTACCAAATCTAAAGCGTCTCGTGGAATACTTCCAAAGCAGTTCAAAGATTCGAAAATGTGGTTTGTTGGTCCTGCATTTTTATATGAACAGACATCAAGTTGGTCTTATAAGTCAAGTGAAACACCAATGTCAGAGCAAAAGAAGAAACTTTTGGTTCTTCACATAGATGCACATAAAGAACATTTTATTTATAACATAGATCACAAAAATTCATTTTCATTTTTCATTTTTGTCTTAAGGTTTATTACGAATTCAAGGCTTGATGTCCACATCGGAAATAAACGTTTCTATGATGATGATAGTTTCTACAATGCAAAAATCAAGTTTTCAGCATGAAATAAAAGAGCTTAGAGAAAGCAAACAGTTACCAAAACAAAATCGCCTATCAGCACTGGTGCCATTTTTGGATTCGCAATGGATCATGCGGGTTGGGGGCAGAATAGATGCTGCAAATTTACCTTACAATGCCAAATATCCAATGCTACTTCCGTATGATCATACTTTCACCAAATTAATTATGACGGAACTTCACATTCAACACCACCATGTGGGATCTCAAGGTTTACTAGCAATTACCCGTCAGAAATTTTGGCCATTAAAATTTTTCGGATTAGCTTGGAGAAAGTATTGGAATTTGAGAATTCATTAGGATTTTTTTGGAAATTATTAAAATTTTTTGAAATTTTTGCAAATTTCTTGAATTTTTTTTCGAATTCCATTGAATTTTTAAAATTTTTTAAATCCAGGCATTGCCACTACATTATTTGTTTCGGTACACAGTATTAACATTTTTAATATATTTTACTATTTCTTTTGTACATTTTTATACTATTTATCAATAGTTTTCAGGACAAGTAATCGACATTTCGAAGATTTTCTTTCTCGCTACTTCATTTAACACAGGAATTACGGTTATTTAGGCGGTATGGATGTATTAAATGAAAAACAGGTCGCTTATCTCGACAAACTTCAGAAAATGAGAAAAAAATTTTCGAAATACAGCCCTGCTCGAAAAAATCGGGAATATTATGAATCGCGGATTGCCAAGCTCGAAAAACTGTGGTCAGAATTTTTAGAAAATGATAAAGGGTCAAGGAAATATAAAGACACAGCTGCCACCCACGTTTATTTTATTGACACCCGTGTCAAAGCGTTCGAAACATATGAGGGTTTTTTAGATACGCTTCAAATTGGTCTAGCCACCCTAATCTCGGTCAGTTCGCAAACAATAACTGATTTTGAAAATTTGGTAAAAGAGTTTCGAGAATTAGCTTCAGATTATGAGGACGCTCCTCAAACGACGAGAACTGTTGGTTGGTTACGAGCCACCAAAGAAGGACTGGACGAATTATGGAAAGATATCAGATCCTCCCATAATCTGTTAAATCAAGATGAAGTCGAGAAAAGTGCAATAGATAAATGTAATACTGATTTTAAACAAATCAGGAGTTCTTATTTCCAGATAGGAGGTGATATTTATACGCAAATAGAATCATTAGCAACCTCGACAAATCCCATGGTACCAGGTACACCCACCAATAGTTCCCGAACTCACGTAAAACTTCCAACAGTAAATATTCCCAGATTTTCTGGTAACTACTCTAATTGGAGATCCTTTAGAGACTTATTTGTAGCCGTTGAAAAAAATCACCCGACTCTTTCGGACGTAGAAAAACTGTTTTATTTAGCTAGCCATTGTGATGGTCGTCCAAAAGAGATCATTACGAAATTTCCACTCGAAGCGACAAGTTTTGAACCCGCTTGGGAAGCTCTCACCAAGAATTATGACAATAAAAGGATTTTGGCAGGCGCTCAACTTAACGTTCTCTTGTCCGTTCCCGTACAAAAAAGTGAAACTTCAGCATCTATCAGATTAATACAAGACACTATTAATGATGGCCTCAGCTCGTTACGGGCTCTCGAGGTAAAGGTCGATGAATGGGACCCGATTTTAATTTTTCTAGATACCCAAGGGTTACCAAATCTGTCCCACGCATTATGGGAAACTCAATTAGAAGATTCGATTAAATTGCCCACTTGGCAAGCAATGAACACCTTTTTATCAAACCGCTATCGCACAGTTGAAGCAACTGAATCTAAAAGAAATTCTAATTCTCAAAAATTAACAACCGTTGCTAATTCCCCTGCAAAGGTTCAGGCTCACCACTCGCAATCGGATACGAAGCCTTCCTTAAGTTGCAAGCTTTGTAGTGACTCCACACACGGGTTGAGATCGTGTCCACAGTTTTCAAAACTTAATCCTAAACAACGTTTTGAAATAGCTAAAGCTAAACACGTTTGTTTCAACTGTTTGGAAAATCATGCCTTTAAAGATTGCAAATCTAAACAGGTCTGTAAAAGATGCTCTAAGAAGCATCATACGTCCTTGCATTTCGAAAAGGCCAAGGATTCGAAGGGTGACAAACTTAATGGTGCGGAAACTACGTCAACACAACTCGGTTCAACCAGTTCTCCTAAACCTTTTCCAAGTTTTGACACTACTTCACATTTAGCTGTAAATGGAAAAAGAGTTTTGTTAGCTACTGCTCTAGTTAATCTCAAAATTCGCAATAACATTTACACTATGAGAGCTCTTATAGACCCAGGATCGGAATCTTCTTTCATCACTGAGTCTGCGATCCAAACTTTAACAATATCTACCTTTCCCTGTAGTGCTCATATTGCCGGAGTTGGAGGCTCAACATCAAGTATTTCAAATAAATTCGCAGCAGTCGAATTGCACTCACATACTATAGCAGGTAATGTGCTAGAGTTAGAGGCCATTGTCCTTAAACGTGTTACTGGTCAACTACCGTCTCATCACCTTTCCACGACTGACTTACCACAAATTCAAAGAATTAATTTAGCCGATCCCACGTTCTTTAAACCAGGAGACATTCATCTCCTGCTTGGGGCCGAATTTTATGGACAAATCATTCGTCCAGGGGTTTACAACCTCGGCACCATTATCGCTCAGGAGACAATTTTTGGTTACGTTCTAATAGGATGCGTGAACTCTACGTCACCATCACCCTTAAAATCGAAAAAGTTCGTTCTTTTTTTTGTAACACAAAGTTAGAGCAAACCATTCAAAAATTCTGGGCATTAGAGGAAGTTCCCATTCAGACCTTTTTATCAAAGGATGATATCTATTGTGAAGAACATTTCATCTCCACTCATCGACGAGATTCAAGTGGTCGATACGTTGTAGAACTTCCGTTCGTAACAACTTTTGCCAAACAAATTTTTCTAACGCATTCTCGAAATGTTGCGTTAAAACGTTTACAATCTACTGAGAGTATATTAACAAAAAAGCCTAACATTAAACAAATGTATGACGACGTAATAATATATAAGTCTTGGTCATATGACCACCGTTTCTCCTCCTGAGAAAAGTTCACTAGAATCAAATGGTGATAGAGTTCAAAATTTTTACCTGCCTCATCATGGGGTATTTAAGGAGCATAGTCTCAGCACAAAGTTACGGGTTGTGTTCGACGGCTCTTGCAAATCTAATAACGGAGTGTCTCTCAACGAAGTATTGTATCCCGGACCTCCTCTGCAAGCGAATTTAGTGGATCTGCTCAATAGAATACGCTTATATCCATATATTTATAATTGCGACATCAAAATGATGTACCGCCAAATTCTTGTGTCAGATAAGCATACCGATTATCAACGAATTTTATTTAGAAACTCAAAAAACGAAATTCAGGACTATAAACTACTCACGGTTACCTTTGGGCTTGCAAGCAGTCCTTTTCTTGCGATGCGATGCATAAAGCAGCTGGCCATCGATGAAAGAGAACGGTTCCCTCTGGCAGCTAACATTTTAGAAAACTCCATCTACGTGGATGATATTTTGCAGGGTCATTTAACTTAAACGAAGGTCAAGCTTCACAAAATGAACTCATTTCGTTATTAAACACTGCCGGGTTTGAGCTACGAAAATGGACCTCAAACCATCCAGCTTTGTTAGAAACTATTCCCAAAGAATTTCACGCTATTCGTAATCTACATGAAGATGATAATACTTCATTCCTCAAAACCCTAGGGATTTTATGGGATTGTAAGAAATATTGCTACACTTTCCATCCTCAAACTTCACAACTTGATTATCCTCTGACAAAGAGGAAGGTGTTCTCCGAAATCGCTAAGTTGTTCGATCCCGCCGGATGGCTTGCCCCAGTTATTGTTAAGGCAAATATCCTCCTCCAAGACATCTGGAAAGACAAAACCGACTGGGACGATATTATTCAACCTGCTCAACTAAAACGATGGGAAACTTTTGTCCAACAGCTCTCTTCCTTAAGCGCTATAACTATTCCAAGATGGTTCCATTACAATCACAGCTTTCAAATCGAAATACACGGATTTTGTGATGCCAGTACAAAAGCATATGCCGCATGAGTGGTAGATAATCAAAAGAAAGTTTATGTCAATTTAATGTCAGCGAAAACAAAAGTGGCGCCAATAAAAACAATTTCACTTCCGCGATTATAACTGTGTGGTGCGTACTTACTGTCCAAATTGTTAAAATCGGTCACTAATGGTTTGTCAGTTTCTCATATAAAAACTTTTGCATGGACTGATAGTATGATCGTGTTGGCATGGTTGAGAAAATCTCCCGACCATTGGAAGGTTTTTGTGGCCAACCGGGTCGCAAAAATTCATAATAATTGCGAGCAGACTATCTGGAATCATGTTAAAACAGATCATAATCCCGCAGATATTGCTTCCCGTGGAGTAGACCCCCAAAATTTAGCGTTCGATAAGATGTGGTGGAATGGCCCACAATTTTTACAGTCAGTGACTTTAAATTTCATTATCCCTGAGGTGGTTGAGACTGAGCTAGAGCATCGACCAAAACTGAGTTTTCACGCTTCTATGCATCCTAATATTGAAGCTGTTCTAGAACGATTTTCTGATTTTCAAAAACTAGTCAGAGTAGCTTCTTATATATTCAGGTTTATAAATCTTCGAAAACCTCGTTGTGGCTATCAATATGTCAATCAAACAAAATACGAAGCATCTCGCATCCGTATCCTAAAATTAATTCAGTTAGAATTTTATTCTCAAGAGTATCACGAGTTATCACAGAAAAACCCATTATCGAAACATAGTTCGATCCTTTCATTAAACCCGTTTCTTGACAATCACGGATTACTCAGAATCAATGGTCGATTATCGAATCTGACCGTTCCACTAAGTGAAAAATTCCCTGTGATAATCCGCCCTCAATCGAGGATAGCAAATTTGATTATTCACGACTTCCATCACAAAACATTACATGGAGGTATTCGATTAATGGAATCAGCCATAAGAAAACTATATTGGATTCCAAGACTTAATCAAAAACTTAAGAAGTACATACATAATTGCAAGAAATGTTTTCTCGAGCGCAAACAATTGCTTACGCAAATTATGGCTCCATTACCATTGGAGAGGTTAGCTCCTAACCAACTGTTTAATACGGTAGGACTCGACTTCGGAGGTCCAATCACTTTATTACCTTACGAAGGCCGCTGTAACACCACTACCAAGGGCTACATTTGTCTATTTGTTTCTTTCAGCACCAAGGCACTTCATTTGGAGGCAGTGTCAGATTTGTCTACCAAAAGATTTCTTGATGCCTTTGAACGTTTTTTCTCTCGCAGAGGACTTTATCAAACCATTTATTGTGACAACGGTACGAACTTTGTTGGAACGAACACAATATTGACAAAGGAATATCAAACTGCAATTAAAACAGCCTCCACTGAAGCAGCGGCAATATACGCTTTTCGAAAGGTGAACTTTCAATTTAATTGCCCTTCTGCGCCCCACATGGCTGGTTTAGCCGAGGCGGGTATTAAATCAGTCAAACACCATTTAAAAAGAACCTTATCCAATACTAGACTTACGTACGAAAAACTTAGTACGGTACTTTGTAGAATCGAAGCATGCTTAAATTCACGTCCATTAACTGCTCGAAGTGAAAACCCTGAGGATTTAGAGCCCCTTACTCCTGGCCATTTCATCCGAGGAAACTCACTTTTAGCTCCCCCAGAACCACGTATGGAAGTGACAGAATCTGGGAGTCTTAACCATACTTTCGATAAGTTAATTCAACTCAAACTGCATTTTTGGCAAAGATGCAAGAACGAATATATTCACACCCTGCAGCAGCGAAATAAGTGGAAACAACCAACTAATAATCTAAAAATAAATGATCTAGTCGTTATTAAAGATGCAAATTCTTCTCCTCAAAATTGGAGCCTAGGAAGAGTCCTTAAATTATTTCCTGGAAAGGATGGTCAAGTTCGGGTGGTAGAGCTTAGAACTCAGTCAGGGATTTATCGTCGGCCGATCACTAAACTCGCAAATTTCCTTTTGAATCTCCAACCTAAGGTCATTACATTTTGCCAACAAATTTTATTTTAATTTTAACTAAATGCACAATTTTTCATACCAGATATTAATACATTTTTTGAGTTTTTCTTCACAGAGTAATATCCTAATACATTACACCAACACATCAAAAGCGTATAGTATACCAAAGGCCTTACGCAGTGGAACGATGACTGAAAGATTTTGACTATTATGTCAAATTATTGTAATCTTTTATATCATTGTGAAATTACTTGGCAAAAATATTTGTACTGTGTGTTTTCTTTTAAATGTCGGGTCTTCTCCTTAACACATCTATTTGTATTTTTACTAACAAGCTTTCTATTGGGCTAGGCTGTAGCCAGCTGAATGAAACTGGTTATCCTACACATTACGTTATAGGTAGTTACTGTAGTGCTCAGTTTCATGAAGCAACTCAGCCATGTTAAAAAATCATACTAAAGATAGATGATCACTAATTCCATTTGTTTATTTAGGTAAGTTTCCAGATTAACCATTAACTATCGATTGAAATATAATTGAACATCTAGGAAAGAAAACTCATCATCAAATTAGTTTTAAGCACACTTTTATAATTCCTTTGATTATAGATATATCATAAGCACCACATATTGTTATTAACGTAATTGAAAATGACACTTTTGTCAGGTTGTTGAAAAATTTTAAAATTTTAAGGATCAAAAAAAAAAAAAAAAAAACCAATGACACTGTCGTCGTTGGTGTGTAAGAAATATTAATTAACTGTGCCATTAAATTGCAAATTTTCATCGGTCTTAGAGTTGTAAATCAATTTTTCAAGATATGCAGTTTTATATGCATCACTTACTTTTAACATTTTCGTTTTTTTTCCTCTCTCCCGAAGTAGTTAATTCCTGTTTGAACCCCATAGTGGTTCAAGGAGGGGCTGTATGTTACGGGTTTTAAATAAACCTATAATTGCAAAATGCAAAAAATAACATACAAGCACCACTCTACAAAAAAATAAGAGACAAAGATCACAAAAAGAAATTTAGTACATCACCTGATGTCACTTGAATACAAAAAATACCACAATAGCTGTGGTGAGTACGGTTTGTAAGGAGAATAAGAGAAGAAAGAAAAATTTCCCTCTCTATTTTTCTTATATATCTGTGCAGTCTAAAACTAAAGCTATCTTGGGTAATCTTTGGTAGATCAAAGTCAGATTGTCGTGCGGAATTTAACTCGGGTATTAATAATTTTTAAACAGAGGAAAAAATACTGATATTGTTTTTTTATTAATCAGTGTTATAAAAAAAAAAAAAAAACAATTAATAAAAACAAAAAAAAAACAAAAATCATTTTTTATATTTACTTGCCGATAATTATTTGAAGACGAATAAAATCAACGGAAATTAAAAATTGGAATCCAGAAATTTTATTCAATCACCCATACAGTCCACCTTTCAGCTCAATCCCCCAACAGTAAGTAACCTTGATTGATGTGTAGAAATGTTAAAAAAAATAAAAATTAATTCATATTTTTTTAATTTTTTTTCTCAATATTTTATCTACCCCTTTTTTTGATAAAAAACTGGCAACCCTATATACTTACTGTTAGATTGATAGATAGCTATTACTGAATTTCGATTTGTCTTCCTTGTGTATTGTCTGATAACATTCAAATTCATTAACTTTTCTTATATACATATTTATTTCTGTCACGTGTCATTGAATTCTAATTATTTAAAATATACATACGTTGAGGAAATAATAATGTTAAAAGAGAATTAATTTTAAGACAATTACTTTATATGAGGCTCATATCATAAGTATAACTGTATTTTTTTATAAAACCAATATTATGTATGGGCGCATTAGTGGCACGACAATTATATTATAGTTCTAGAAGTCACAATAAAATACATTGATTTGATTTTAATTAAAGTAATTATACAGGATTTGGTTCAAAAGTTTCTTCCTTTTTCGATTTTTTTCAACTGTTCAAGAGTATGTAGAAGAACATAAGAGTATGTAAAAGAACATAATAGCAGAGACTGAAACCGAATCCGAACCCAAACTGGTTCAGGTTCCGTGTTTTTGTAAACCTCGAACCCGAACCTTATTGAATCCAAAAACTCATCCAGGTTTCGGTTCATAAATATAAAAAAATATATATTCCTGCACATAAAAACCAAAAAGATTAAGAAAAACAGTAAAATTTATCTTTCTCGTTTCGTTAACTACATAAGTTGCACATAATCTTCTTCGCAGGAAAATTTATAACGTGATTATAATTACTGGAATAAAATAATTAGATAAAATAATTAGATACAATAAATACATACCAGATTATGATAAAGAAATATTAGAAAAATTCAAAAGCACAATATGGTGGCTCCAAGATGAGTTAAAAAAACAAAAAAAAATTATTAAATCAGAAATTTTCGTATTGTTAGAATTAGATTAGCTATTAAAATATGTGCAATACTAAATACAATAAATGAAAAATAGGATAAAAAACATTATTAAAAAAAATAAGAAGAATACTTAAGACCTGACCTAGGTATGAAATGAAAAAATAATTCTAAATCTTTCTAGCTTTAAGATAAATTTGTATATAAATGAATGAAAACTATTAATATTCAAAAAAGGAAACTATTTGAATTGAAAAATTGAATTCAAGTTTCAAAAATATGTATAACAAAGGATTGACTGAAATATTAAAATAATAAAAATATTTCGAACCCACTTAAAACAATTAAACTTGAAATTATTTAATTTCGTATATTAATTCAATTTCTCTTCTGCGACTATCCATCGGGAGCCATAATCGATATTCCATTTTTTTCGGTTCGAGCGGACTTTTAATGATCACAGCCGGTTCTGCGAATCTAAAAAACTTTAAGAAACGGTACTCGCGAACCGGCTGAATCCGACCACTGAACTTATAATAATGTTTAAAGGAGGGAAAATTGTTTTAAAAAGAACTTAAACGTTCAAAATTTTAATCGAAATGTATTTTATACAGTATTAAGATTAATATTTAAAAAAAAAATGTTTGCTTAAATTTTGGCTTAGTTCTAACCTACATTTGCCATCTGTGGCATCTTCCACGGATGCGTCGGAATAAGATTTTTTAAAAGAAAACCACAAATTTTTTGCAAATCCAACATATATTTTAGTAGATAGTTTATGAGAGTTCTGGATAAATGGGTGGATTATTTGGGTGGATCATTTGGGTGGATTATTTACGTGGATTATTTAAGTGGATTATTTGGGTGGATTATTTAAGTGGATTATTTAAGTGGATTATTTAAGTGGATTATTAAAATTTACACTGAGTTTTAAGTGGAGCCATATTTAATATGTATATGTACATAATATGTATTTTCAAATAATTGTGAAATTATAATTGAGATGAACAAATGCTGGTAAATGAAGTTTCGAATTGATTTTTATATTAAAATATTTATAGAGGTAAAAATTTATTCTTTAAAACTTGTTGAAACATGTAAGATTTAAAATTAATCGATTTCACTTAAAAATCTTTTAAGAGCTAAATTCGAAAAATGCTGAGTCTAATACATATATTTTCTGCACCTGCCAATTGTAATTTGAGATTCGACCGGATATATGCACCTGGTGATTGTAATTTGATATACAATTGATTTTATTAAATTAATTACGAAGATAAAAATTATTTTTTCAAAAACATGTCCTAACTTGATTTCGATTTGGTTTTTAGATTTTAATAATTGTAATTTGAGATTCGAATTTTTTATATATCAAAAACCGAGTTAAGAAAAAATAAATTCAATTGTGTGAGTGTGATAATTGGGTATAAAAGAATTTAGATTTCAATATTAATTATAATTATAATTTTAACTTTCTTACAAACAATATTATTCAAAATGGTAAGTTTTTTTAAATTTTAAGATACTTATTTTAACTAATTTTTTTCCTTTTTAACAGAGATTCTTCGAACACATTAAGGCAGTTGCAAGTGGAAAAACATCTTATAAAAATATTGACGATTTGATTGTGGATCATCCAAACACTGTTAATGATTTCACACATCAAGTAACAAGATAAGGTACTCAATTGGTTGCTAACCTCCAAGATGATAAAGTAGGATTTGCAGTATTTTTACCAGAAAGATTGGGGAAATGTGTAACTACCAAGAAACAACTGGAAAAACTCAACAGTGAAAAAGTTAATCTAGTTTTTAAAGGTCGAGATACTACTTATTATTGCTTACAAATCTAATACAATTATCTCTCAGTAATTTTAAAAAATATGGATTTGAAGGATACACCCCAACTGAATCAAAATATTCCGCTTCATTATTATTCGAAAAATAAAATACTACCCAATGTTGGCCTCTTTTGTTAGATGGATCGGTGTTTGCAATTAACATTGCTGGCTTTTTCTTAATTTTTTTAGGAAGTTTATCACAAGGAAAAACCTCAATAAAATATTTTTTTGTTGAATTATTACTTTTCAAAAACGATGTTAGTTGTGATGAATCCTTTTACATTTGTTGTAAAACGTTTCTGTTTTTATCAATTTTAATGACTGAATCGAATTCGCAATAAACAAGGCAAGTTATAGTTTCTGGCAGTGCCTCACCAAACTTTCCTTCAATTGTTATTGTTCTGATTGAGTAAATTTCCACAGATTGAATTATAAGAGAGATCTGCTGTCAAATCAAATGCTAATAAAAAGTAGCCTTTATCAAACAATTCTTTCCTGATTTGATGACCTTTATCTTAATGGTGAATTCCAGTTCTGCAAATCTTCCAAATCTCTATAAGTTTCTCCATTTCCAAGTGATATAAATTCAATAGTGGAGGCATTATCTAATCATGAAATTGGATTGTATGCAACTTCTTCAGATCGTAATATATTTGTCTGTATAGGTCTTGATTCGAATAAATCTAATTCTGACTTCATGCATTCCATTTTAATTTGAAAAAATATCAAATTTATTTTTAATGCGCTAAGTGGTTTTCTTTCTATTAGATGCCAATGATGACTGATTATTAACAGATAATTTCCTCTTTTTTATGTTTTTTCTGCAACCGCCTGTGGTGCTTGGAGCTTTTTTATGCCTTTTTGAGTCAACTCTCCGGCTGCTAGTTTGCTTTGCTCTAATAATTTCTTTGAAAGGTTTCTCAGTAGACAATTCCTAAAGAACGTTAGCACCAGTCTTAATTGATTGTTTTTTAATTGCCTCAAACCCTGATCTTAATAGAGGCTTGAAGTATTTGTAAATTCCAGAGAAAAATGCCCCGACACCTCCATGCCCACTTTGAATTATTTTTGGATTGCTGTAGAAAATACCAATATCACTTAAGCCAGCCCCCGATTGCGATAAATAATAGTTTGTATCATAGAACAAAATAAGCGTGTTTAATAGTAATTAAACATTGTTTTGTTGTGCTTGTGATTGGTTTGATTAACACAAAAAAGCTTTTTTATTATAAATTTTCTATTACAACCAACATCGCTTGCAAGCGCAAACAGTTTAATCAATTTCTTGCGACTGTTTCTCTTGTAATTTTTTCGTCATATTACAAACTCAAAAGCTGCTTAAAACGTTTGTTTTTTGTTTATGTATAAAAGCAAAAAGCACGTAATGGACTATTTTTTGTTTTTCTGTTTGACGATATTATTTTAAGAATTTCGACCGGTTCTAGCAATAAGATATACGAAGAAATATGAAATAATTTTTAATTTATTTAAGATGTCAAAAACAAAATAAATTAGCTCAAGTCAAGAAAAAGTATAACAATAGCAAGTTTAATGCTTCTTGTGTTATCTGTTGATTATTGATAGCAATAATTAAAATCAAAAATAGTTTTTCTAATTCATTTAATTTTTTTAATTCATAATTTTTTTTTAGTAAGCATAAAATCAAAGAAAAAAATTAACAGAAAATTAACAAAAAATTAACAAAAAATAAAAATAGTATTTCATTGACATAAGGATATTTTAAATTATAAAAATAACGAAAAAATTATACATTGTAGATAAAATCAAATACTTAATAGTTCATCATAATATCTTTATTTGATTTCAAAACTATGAAATTATTTACTGCTTCAGGATTTAATCTGGTTCTTTTTTCAGTTACTATATTTGCGGCTTGTGAAAAACATCGTTTACTAGCTGCAGAAGAAGCAGGAATATGATTTAGCAGTAAATGAAATTTATAAAGTTTTTTATAATTTTCTTTATTTCTTGCCCACCATTCCAAAATGTCTAAATTACCTTCAACTTTATGGGAAATATATCTGTCTACTTCCTCTTGAAATGCATTGACTAAATTTTGAGATCTATTTGGATTTGACGATGAAGAGGAAAAAGCGGAAAAAATATCTTCTTCTTCGTTTATTGATGTATTGGTGCCTGCATTGTCTTCGAAGCTAGTGAAAGGGATCAATGATTCTAAGTACCTGTATATTTCTTGTTTTTCATCATTGGAGATCAAATTCATCTGTTTGCATTTAGGATAGAGAAAAGTTGCAGCTTTGTGTTGAATACGAATACTGTTTTTGTATGTAGAATTTAAACCATCTAATATTTTTGCTTTCAAAGCTAGAATTTCAGTATTATCAGTGACTTCTGCTACACATTTGGTTGTCAAATGAAAATACATTGGTAAAACCAAATAAAGTGTAGGTTTTTTTGTTTTTTGTAGGTCTAATGAAGCTTTTTTAAAATTCTGAAGAAAAAGAGTTATAATAGTTAAGTGATGCAAATTAATATCCTGTAAACGAATTGTTTGATTTTTTTTTTTTTAAATTCTTTCTATGTCGTCAAAATTTTCTTTAATTGATAAACACATTTCATATGTGCTGTTCCATCTAGTTGAGCAAGCTGACTTGAGAGATGTTTTTACTTCTGACAGAATACTATTTGATTTTTTTGAATATTTTACCAATTTTTTACAAGCCATTAAAAAATCTTTTATTTTTGAAATACTGCTAAATTCATTTTCTAAAATATTATTAAGTATATGAATTGTCAGAGAAATATAAGAATTTTTTGTGTAGTCTTCTTATCCACAAATCTGTTGTAGCAGAAAAACTTTAAATTTTATTTAATTCTTCTTTCATTTGTGTCATAAATTGATCTATTTTTGTTTGTACATTATTGCTAATAGTCGTTGCACTTGGCAGCATATTTTTGACGTCGACATATTTGCCATATTTGGACCCAATTTCTAATACGTTACGAATTAAATTTTCAAACCCTTCTCCTTCTACAACAGAGTACGGTCGTGAATCAAAAATACAAAATTTAACGCATTCTTGAGTAATTAGCTACAAAAAAAAATTGAATATATCTTACACATTTCTTCTGAAGGTTTTTGTACCTACCTTTTTGTCAGTTGCCGCTATTTGAATTACATTAGAGGGTCCTGGAGCTAATTTTCGTACACAAGGATGCCGAATTAAATTGGTAGTAACATTTTTATAAGTTTTTACAATAAAACACTCAGAACATGCAATTATATTTTCAAGTATATCTCCCTTGTCATCTTTAATTTCTTTGAATTTTTCCAAAATGATACTTTTTCCTTTCCTTTTTTCGTGTAAAAAAAAAGTGCCATTTCTCTAAAAATTTTTCATCCATATTTTATTATTTTTTAAAATTCTTAACTGCTTGTAAACATTCAATGTGTTTGAACAGAGTAACGAAAACTGCAATTTCAAATCAAAATTACAAACGAAAAAGCTTTTAAGCAAATTATTAGGAGAAGTTGAAATTACAAGAGAGTAGTTGTAAGACTTTTTGAAATCAAACATGTAGTTGCAAAGCTTTAAGTATTCATAAATTTATGTATACTAATTAATTATTTGTTTGATTTAAAAAAAGGTAAACATGATTGCCGCTTATTGAAAATCGAACGATTGTTTCGGTCTCTAGTTTGTATATGCTTGATCCATTACTGCTTTTATTCTGATTAAAAATTGAGATAATGCGATTATTTATACTTTTTTAAAGTGGAGAGTGCACATTGTCGGTATTTCACTAGCTCTGAAATTAATTTTTTGTGCTTGGTAGTTTGATATTAACATTGAAATACTCGTAATGTTGTTTGACTGGACTTGATAATACTCTATATATCGCATTTGATGAAACTTTGTTTACTTTCTATAGGAATCACTCGTAGACATCTTGTAAGATGATCACCAATACGCCTTGGATGAATTATATCGCAATATATGTAGATAAGATCCGTTATTTCTTGTGATTTTTCATCATTTTTTCCATTTATTAAATTGTGTATTGCATCTATAAGTTGATATGTAAAAATAGGTGGTAAAATTCCAATTTCTTCATCTGTAGATCGAGTTTTAGGTTGGATTAAAGCTTTTTTAGTTTTGATTTCAGATTGTTTTTTCTCTTTGTTAATTTCTTCAAGAGCTTTTTTCTTTTTAGCATTATTGATTGCAACCAGAAGTCTTTTCTCAGATTCATTTTGATTTATTGGTACATCACGCTTTTTTCTCTTTGAATCGAGATTATTAGGTTAGGTTAGGTTAGGTTGTAGCGGGTCGGAAATATCCAGATCTCCTTGCACCTAGGTAATTTACCCGTTGTACTGCCCTACCCGATGGGCCTATAATTCCCCATCGAGCCAACTCACCCCTTTCACAAACCTAATTAAGTCCCTTGGATTATGTCCTTGCAGGTCCTCAAGGTCCTGCAAAAAATAATCCCCCAACATCCTTGCTCTCCTAGTCCGAATCGTTGGACATTGGCAGAGCACGTGAGGTGTAGTTTCGGGTTCTTCTCCACAACCCCTGCATATTCCCGTATCGGCCCTACCTATTCGGAACTCGTGGTTCCTGAAGAAGTGCCCTGTACATATACCAGTGAAAAGTCGCAGATTATTCCTATCAAGGTTTAAAATCTGCTTAGACTTTTCTCTGTTCAAATCTCCCCAAACCTTTTTGGTGGTTTTGTTTCCCTCCGTTTGCCGCCAGATTTCTCTGTGTTTTTCTCAGCCCTCACTGTCTATTCTGGCTTTTAGTCCCGAGGAGCCCCTGAAAGATTGTACTCTTTCCAGAGTGCCCCCGTTTCCAAACCTCGCAAGACTGTCGGCTCTCATATTTCCCTCTACGTCCGAGTGGCCTTTAATCCATATAATGGCCACTCGATTTTCAAGACATTTATCTTCAAGTGCCCTCAGACATTCCACAACTGTCCTAGACCTTACCTCTGTTTTGGTAAGGGTATTTAGGGCATTTTTGCTATCTGAGTAAATCCTAATCTCTCTTCCTTTTATCTCCTTATCCTTCAATATCCCAGCTGCCTTCATTATGGCCATGGTCTCGGTTTGAACAACCGAGGCGCAGCCATCAATGTTGGCAGCATAAGATATGTCAAGTTCCTCACAGTAAACCACCAGTCCACAGTGTCCCTCTCTCTTGGACCCGTCTGTGAATATTTCTAGGGTTCCCTCTGGGATCTCTTGTCGCGTTTGGTTCACCACAACCGTGAATAGTTTATTCACGTTGAGTGTTCCTGCAATCTTATCCCAAGGGATTTCCGCAAATAGCTCATTTCTTAAGCCCTCGGAGAAGTCTCCCACCCTTTCATGCGGTGTGAGATTTTCCCCTGCTCTCCATTGCCCTATCATGCATAGCCTTGCTATCGTGTTAATAGCTGCTATCTGTACATGTAGGGTTAGTGGTCTCAATTCTAGAATTGTCTCAAGCGATCTGGTCGCCGTCGATCTTGCCGCTCCGGTTATTCCCAGACAGGCTGATCTCTGAATTTGGTCCAAAAGTTTAGTCACTTTCTTTTTCTTTGTGGCTGGCCACCATACCAGTGCCCCATACACTACCATGGGTCTTATGACACAGGTATAGATCCAGTTCACAATCTTCGGGGAAAGACCCCAGGTCCTACCAATGGCCGTTCTACAGGCCCAATAGGTCCTCAGGGCTTTCCCTTTTTTCTCCGCGATATGCTCATTCCAGGTAAGCTTTTTATCAAGGATCACTCCAAGATATTTTACCTTGTCCTTCATTTCTAGACTCACCCCTCCTACAATAGGTACTGTAAGTCCCTCAATTTTCCTCTTCTTAGTGAAAAGACATAACTCAGATTTACTAGGGTTGAGTTTAAGTCCGCACTGGTTTGCCCAGCGGTCTATTAGATCAACCGCTAGCTGCATCTTACTATTTATGTCGTTTCCTGTCTGTCCCGCTACTATAACCGATATATGAACTGCATAGCAGCATGTGTCTATATCTTTTTCTTGCAGCTCTAGAAGCAGTGGGTTTACGGCCACCAACCACAGTAATGGAGATAATACTCTTTCTTGTGGCGTGCCCCTTCCCACTACCCTCTTTTCCTCGCACCCTCCGAAACTGGCATATATCCCCCTTTCACCTAAGAGGGACCTAATCCAGTTTACTAAAGTGTGGTCTGTACCCATACTGGTTAGATTTCCTAGTACGTAGTTACAGTCTATGTTGTTGAAGGCGCCTTCGATGTCAACAAAACATCCCAGCGCCATTTCTTTTCTTTCAAGGGTTGTTTCTATGGTACGCACCACTTGATGTAGTGCCGTATCGACGGATCTTTCCTTGATATACGCGTGTTGGCTTCGAGCCAATACACGGCTGTTTATCTCCCGTCTCAGCTGATAATCCACCAGCTCCATACTCTTTAGCATGAAAGAGGTGAGGCTTATCGGTCGATACGCGTTAGCTTTCTCATAGCTTCCTTTCCCCGGTTTGGGAATGAAAGTCACCTTAGACTCCCTCCAGATAACCGGGATGTACGCCATCGTAAGACTTGCATTGAAGATCTTACTCAACATTTTCCCCAGGATACAGAATCCCTCCTGTATGAGGCATGGGTATATTCCGTCCGTTCCCGGTGATTTAAACCGATCAAAGGAGGATACTGCCCACTCAACCTTAGTTTCTGTAAACATTTGGTTAATTATCATTTGATTTACTCCCAGGTTACGCTCTCTAGCGCTACCCTGGTTTACTTGTCCGGCAGGAAAATTTTGTTCCAAGAGGACTTTTAAGGAGTCCCCCATATTTGCCGTCATATTTCCGTTTCTGTCCTCTAGTAGTTCTGGCTGGAAGTAAGTTTTCTACAAGATTTTCTTTAATCTTGGCGCTTCCCCAGTACTCTCAATACTTCCTGTAAATTTCCTCCAGCTATTTTCCTTAGCCTTCTGGATCTCTACTTTATATTTCCTTAGTGCAACCTTATAATCATCCCAGAATTGATCTAGACGATTATTTTTTGCCCTATTAAATAGCCCCCTAGTTTTCTTTCTAAGTGCTATCAGTTCCCTATTCATTCATTTTGGATAATATTTGCTTTTCTTCTCTGTAACTGGACAAGCGCCTTCGTAGGCGCTCGTCACAGCCTTCGAGAGTTTTTCTACCGCCAGATCCAAACCCTCAGGGTCGTTCAGACCAAGGGTGAGGTTCCGGACGTTCTCCCTCAGAAGTTGCCTATAAAGGTCCCATTTGGTCCTTCTAGGATTCCGAAAGGGGTTCACCTCTTTTTCTTTTAATTCAATCTCAAACATTATCCATTGGTGGTCAGGGAATGTAGCTTCTTCACTGACCTTCCAGTTCTGGATATGCTTCGAAATGCCCTGTGTACTGACAGTAATGTCAATCACCTCACGTCTGACCCTATTTATAAAAGTGGGTCTATTACCCTTATTTAATATACACAAATTATTACTATTTAAGTAATCAAAAAGTGCCTTACCTCTTCTGTTCTCTCCCGTGCTGCCCCATATTGGGAGCCAGATGGAAACTCTATGCTTTTTTGGGAGATCGTCCTTCCCGATAATGTCAAGAAGGGCTCCTTCCCATGGAGCAGAGCAATTTTTCACCTTAGCCTTTAAAAAGGAGGCTGAGGTCTCGTCCGAACAGGTAATCCGTCGGAACAGGTAAATGGGAGGCCTTCGTCCAGTCAAAGGTTGGCACGGGAGTAACACTTGAAAATACAGCTTCCAGCTGCCACCCCCGAACCAGGTCCATGACCTTCTGAATTTTACCCTCCCCTACTATTTTCCCGGCAGGATCCGACCTATCAATTACCGCCAGCTTGAGATGTTCTCTAGCCACGGTATTATAAGCCGCGATCCTCTTCACCGCAGGATTACCTTCTATTTCCCCAGACCGTTGCCTCTTGTGGACAGAAGCCCTCTCAGGTCCGTTTTTACTGGGCATTGGTGTTGATTTAGGTAGTCCTCTAAAAGAACTGCCCATACACCGTGCCTCTGTTCCCCGACTTGTTGATGGTTTCTGAGATCCGTTAGAACCTCCCATCATCCGCGTCGTTCCTACCTCGGTATGGCTAGGAGTCGATTCAGTTGGCCTATCCTGACCTACCTTCATCGATCCTGTTGACCTAGGCAGTCCTATAAGAGAACCCCCTGTCAACCGTACCTCTGGTCTCTTCTGACTTGGTGATGGTTTTCGAGGTTCTTTGGAACCTCCCATCCACCACGTCGATCCTACCACGGTATGACTAGGAGCCGATTTAGTTGGCCTTTTCTGACCTCCCTTCATCGACCCTGTCAATGCCGGTCTTTGTTCAGGCTTTAAGGTTTGCCGGTGCATTTGCTCCTTTTCTACCTCTAGCCTGACCAATCTTTTTTCCAGCAGCTTCAGACATTCGGATTCGGGCTTTCCTTCCCTCCTCCAACGTCTGAGCCACTTTTAGTCCGATGCTCTGTAACCGAGCATCCAGTTGTTGTTTTCGTTGTCCGTTTCACATGGCCTTGGGTTGGAAAATTCGAAATAATTTTTAAAAATATTGATTTAGAATTAATTAAATACATTTTTTTAAACTTTATTTTCATACACATCAAATATGATATAACATGAACTGTATGTAACAATTTTCATACAGATCATAATTTTTGCCCATACAAAATGTATGAAATCTTTGGGTGCCATATCTCCGAAACGGGGCCGATCCTTTTACACACTATCTTATATCGTCAAAAGGAAGGCCTGTGCAAAATTTCAGCAAAATCGGAGGTATGTGCTATTCTGAAGTACACCCTTTTTTCCTTATATTTTCCTTATCTTTTCTTATTTTTCCTTATATTGAATGCATGGGATATCATAAATGATATTCATGAAAAATTCGATTTTCCGGAATACGGAAAGAAAATTAAAAATTTTCCCTGAACAAACGTTGTTTAGGAAGCAAAAATACATTCTGAAAAAAAAAATATATACATCGGTGAGGTCATGCATTGAAGGGTTAAGAAAATTCATCGACAGATCGACTGGCCGCTTTTTAGAAAAAAAAAATAGCCGCGTATTTTTTTATTGGTTCTTTTTTGTTTTTTTTTTTTGTTTGCTCAGAGGGAAAATATAGATTAGCTCAGAGGGGAAATATAGATTTTTAGCATTATAAACTAAACTTTATTTGACATTGATATGATGCATGTGAGAGGTATACATTTGCAATTTTTTTTTTTGGTATTTGTCTGTATTGAAATATTGTGAGTAGAGTGACATTATTTTTGTTTATAGTATTACGCTGTTCAAAATGAAGTAAGTAAATACAATATAGGGAAATGTAAATACAATTTACATCACAGGGAAATGTAAATACAATTTACATTTCCCTATAATTGCATGTGTATTGATGCATGCAATGGGCCATTTACCGAGCTAAATTTGCGAATGTAAATACAACTTACCGAAGACATGCACATTAAAATATATTTCAGTTAGACCAACTACCCAATTTTCATTTAAAGTCACACTGTATTTGAATGAAGTTCGTGAATGAAGATAAAGAATTATTAGGGTAGTCTTCTGTTGAATTATTACTCAGTAATGTAATGTAAAAGTCTGACATCCTTTCTTTTTCACTTTTAATTTACAAATGAGTATAATTGCACGTAAGATATTATTTTATAGAGCTATTTTAACGAATGCCGAATGATGCTTTCACCTATTTGTTCTTTCATAGCTCTTGTAGTCATTTGTCTTTTTTCAGGGTTTATTTTCTTCTTCCTGGGTTTATCAACGTCTTCGTTTTCTATTTTTTTCCACGTTTTTAGAATAGAATCAACATTATTGTGAAAACTTCCCCATTTTTTTCAATAACTTTGAGATCTGTCATATCTTTCTTTGTGCGTTTATTTTCTGGAGCTAAGGAAGATCCCTCATCGTCATTATAAAAAGAAAAGTTGATTGAATTTTAGGCTCAAAAACATAATCATAATGAGTCTCAAAAATTTCTTCATTTGGTGATAAATTCGCTTTAACACTTTCTTCTTTTAATTCTGGTGTTGATTGTATTGTCTTATCTTTTTTAATTACAAAAGGTGTTTGAGTAAAGTTATCAGAATAAGCTTTAACTAAATAAGAATTTGAAGTATTTGATCTCTTTGATTCTGCATATTTTAAAAGCTTTTGTCTGAATATCTTGTAAATCTGCATTATTTAAAATCGGTAAAAGATAATTTTTAATAAAAAACGAATCAGGTTTATTGATTTCATCTTGTTTTATTTTCTTGTAAGCATTGGGATACACGAGAATCATTTTTTTTTAATTTATGTGACATTTTCAATAATTTTTCCAATAACTCCTGATAAAACTGTTGCTAACAATGCGGGTAAAAATCCCCCTTTCTGTAAGAGAAGTTTCCTCTTTGAGTTTAAAGAACGTTTTGGACAACTCAACAGCGTATCGGATTTTTATATCTTTTTAACTCATTTTTAGTTTTGTTGCTAATGGGATTGTATGTATATTGTGTGTTATATGCAATTTCGCTTATAGTCTTAATTATCTCGTTATCACAGTTTTTTAAAATAGCTTTTCTAAGTCTAGGATTCGCCATTTGGAGTAAATACAACATATGCTTGTTCTTTGTTAACCGTTTCCTTTTCGACTTCATTTTCATTTAAATTGCAAAAACAAATACAAAATTCTTTATCAAAAATATTTGTTCGAAACCTCAAGACTTCGTTAACACCTTGGGTAAGATCAATTACTAAATAATTATGAGGTATTTGTGTTACCTCTTTATATACTCTAAACAACTCAGTAGTTTTCTGGATACACCTGTCGAGCTAAATGATGAAATTGCTGTTTGTCTGTAGGATTTTTAAATAAAATAAAATATGTAGCATTAAGTGATAATTCTCGGGTCTGCGCCCCTTATGAAATAAATTCTGTGTAACTAAAATGACTGAAATATTTCGATGATGTGATCCTTTTGTGAAAATCTCGCATATGCTTTTATTATTTGTCTCCATCATCAAATCATCTAATATTAGTAATATAGGCCCTCGTTCTAAATTATCCAAAAAGTCTGGCACACCTTTATGAAAAGTAACGCCTTTGATATTGGGTACTGCGTAGCACCAAATTATTTTCTTGAAGTCTGCTTTTATTATTCAATCTTTATTTTTAATCAAATTGGTAAGAAAAGTAGTTTTCCCGCTCCTGATGGGCCATTTATGATCATTGAAAACGGGTGTAAAAATTGATAAAACATTTCTCTTGCGTGGTCAAATTTTAAATAAAAGTGAAGCAGACTTGATTTGTGTATTTATTATAAATAAAAACGTAATTTCTTATCATTTCACCTTTAAAGATGAGTAAAGAAACACTTGTTAATGAGCTACACAAACCAGTTCGAAAAAATTATACTCGACGCAAAGTAATTCAAAAAGGTTTAAATGATACTTGGCAAGTAGATTTAGTTGAAATGATTCGCTATTCTAAGTCCAATAAAGGCTTTAAATATTTATTGACAGTCATCGATATATTTTCAAAATTTGCATATGTTCAACCTGTTAAATCTAAAAGTGCTGCTGATATCATACAGGCCATGGAGAAAATTTTTGAAAATGTACACCCTAAGAACTTGCATACCGATGAAGGAAAGGAATTTTTTGATCAACATTTTTTCAAATTTATGAAAAAGTATGAAATAAATCATTATAATACTTACTCCAAACTGAAAGCTATAATTGTTGAAAGATTTAATAGAACTTTGAAAAATTTAATGTAGAAACAATTCAGTTTGCAAGGAGATTATAAATGGATATTTGTTGTTAATGATTTAGTCGAAAAATATAACAATAATAAACATAGTGTAATTAAGATGAAACCAAAAGACGTCAAAAATCCAATGAAAAAAAATTGTTAAAAACAGTTTATAATAGATTGAAAATTTTTAAACCCGGCCGTTTTAAAATTGGAGATAAAGTTAGAATAAGTAAATCAAAAGGAATTTTCAGTGAAGGTTATATTCCAAATTGGTCAAATGAAATATGTAACATATCAAAAGTAAAAGTTACTAATCCTGTTACTTATGTTAATGATTATCAAAATAAAGAAATATTAGGAAGTTTCTATGATGAGGAGTTGCAGAAAGTTAAGCATCCAAATATTTATTTATTGGAAAAAGTTCTTCAAAAGAAGGGAGATATGGTTTTTGTAAAATGGTTAGGATTTGACAAGTCACACAATTCCTGGATAAATAAAAAAGCTGTAATATAAAAAGATATACATTTACTTTATTTTTAATTTTTATTTACATACCTTAAATTATTACCTTAAAATTATAAATAAAGAATTTAAATAACAAAATTTCTTAAAATTTTTTTAAGCTTAAATTACAAAATCGTCTTCTAAATCTAATATATAATGAACATACGCATAAGTATTAACTCCATCCACGCAAATTTTTCCCTTATAATCTGAACTATCCTTATTCTCTCCGTTTACAAATTATGAAGTCGGATGTAATATTATACACTAGTCGAAATACCCGGCTTCGCACTTATATTAATATCAAAACACTTCAATCCAGAATTTGTGCACTAAAAAAAACAGAATTTCAAAATTTGATAAATAGCCACTTCCCCGGTGCCTTAACACATCCAGTCTTCTAAATAGTCGATTCGGGTCGAACGCTATAAGATTTTATCGGAATATACCTAAATTGCAAAACCGCCTTCTAAGGTAGCCCCCCGTCGGTGGATCAAAAATATAACCAATCGGGTCTCTAGGTCCCTTATTTTCAAAATTTTAAAAATTTTGAAATTTGTTATATAGTCCCCCAATTGAACCCTGGGACAACGGTTGGGGGCTTTTCAACATCCAGTCTTCTAAATAACCAATTCGGGTCCAACGCTAGAACATTTTTCCCGAATATCTTAACTTTCAAAACCGGCTTCTAAGGTAGCCCCCCCGTTGGGGCTTCGGATCAAAATTTCTAGTACCCTATAACCATCTCGAGTCCCAATGCTACTTAACTTCAAAATTTCAAAATTTCGAAATTTGTTGTATAGCCCTCCCCCCCCAATTGAGCCCTGGGACGGTTGGGGGCCTCTCAACATCCAGTTTTTTAAATAATAGGGGTTTTGGGGCCAACGCCACTATATTTTATTGGAATATACCAAAATTTCAAAACCGGCTTCTAAGGTAGCCCCCCCCCGCCGGGGCCTCGGATCAAAATTTCTAGTACCATATAACCATTTCGGGCCCCCATGATACTTAAGTTCAAAATTTCAGCCAAATCGGTCCAGCGGTTTAGGAGTGATTGAGGACATAGGACAGAGGACAGAGGACAGCGGACAGTGGACAGAGGACAGAGGACAGAGGACAGTGGACAGTGGACAGTGGACAGTGGACAGTGGACAGTGGACAGTGGACAGTGGACAGTGGACAGAGGACAGAGGACAGAGGACAGAGGACAGAGGACAGAGGACAGAGGACAGAGGACAGAGGACAGAGGACAGAGGACAGAGGACAGAGGACAGAGGACAGAGGACAGAGGACAGAGGACAGAGGACAGAGGACAGAGGACAGAGGACAGAGGACAGAGGACAGAGGACAGAGGACAGAGGACAGAGGACAGAGGACAGAGGACAGAGGACAGAGGACAGAGGACAGAGGACAGAGGACAGAGGACAGAGGACAGAGGACAGAGGACAGAGGACAGAGGACAGAGGACAGAGGACAGAGGACAGAGGACAGAGGACAGAGGACAGAGGACAGAGGACAGAGGACAGAGGACAGAGGACAGAGGACAGAGGACAGAGGACAGAGGACAGAGGACAGAGGACAGAGGACAGAGGACAGAGGACAGAGGACAGAGGACATAGGACAGAGGACAGAGGACAGAGGACAGAGGACAGAGGACAGAGGACAGAGGACAGAGGACAGAGGACAGAGGACAGAGGACAGAGGACAGAGGACAGAGGACAGAGGACACAGAAACAGAGAAACAGAGAAACAGAGAATTTTCATTTTTATTTATTAGATTACACTATGAACTATTTTGTTAAAAAACAAACAATCTTTATACATGTTAAAATTAAAATTTTTTACAACACAACTATTTATTCCCTTAGCTTTAAGAGAATACATTTTAGATCTAAGGCCTACAAGCTCTGTTAATATTTTACCATTTAATTCATCTGAAAATAATCCTACTACTTTTTTGTTCACTAATGGATTACTAAATTGATTATTTGGATCGTAAGCAGATGTATCAAAATGGTCGTTTATAATATGTTTGATTTCTTTGTAAAAGTCGACATTTGTTATTTTGTAGAAAAATGAATCCCTAAAATGAGGCTTCATGATACCATAATGAAAGTCGTACATTCTATGTTTTGATATTTCCAATACAGTAAATCCTTAATATATTGGCTTATTGTAGTAACATTTTACCCTACTCATCTGCATTGCTGCCATATCGTTATCAAAGATGGAAATACTATGAAAATTTGATTTAGCTACAAGAGATCTACATCTTTTATAATTTGCCCAATCAGTAACAATCTTGATGTCTTTTCTTTTATCAACATTTTCCATTGTCTTCCCTTAGACAATATTATTGAATAGTTAAAATTGATTTTTCGCAAAGTCAGTAGTCGCCTTTTTCCTTCATTCTGTATTCAAATTAATATTCTTTTTGAGCCAAGGTTTTTGATTGATAAAATTCTATGAATTGTTTTAAGTTTAAGACCATTTTTTAATGCTAGTTGTAGATTCATATAATGTATTTTATATTTCATTTTATCGTTTAAAGTTAATAATAATTTTGGAGTTTTTGAGCCTGGGGGTGTTTCGAGCTCTGGACAGAAAGGAAGATCGTTATGAGCATCGTGAATTTCGATGGCGTATTCTAAATCAACATCAAAAAAGTAACCTTGATCAGAATTTTGGGGTATTGATAAAATTTTTTCAACACTCCACTCATCAAGTTTTGTTTCCCAATTGAAATTTCTGTAGGGTAAATATGCATTCATGGCAAATCCATATAAATTAACGGCATCTATATAACTTCCAAATACTGTCTCTTTTGTTGGATCGAAGTTTGGTAAATATTCATTATTTGCAGCGATATGTCTAATAGAACATTGTGAAATTCCTCCTCTGATACCCGATTTAATAAAGTTAAACATGTCTATGTCGGTTAATAATTCTAATTCAATCACGGTAATTTTAAGCATAGCATCCCAACCAATTTTCCAATTCAATTTTTCCCACACTTTACAAGCATACTCGTAGTATTCGTCCGAACATGTACTATTTGTTAGTTTACTATTAAATTCAACTTTTGGAGGAAGGCAATTATCATTTAAAAGATTGGTGTTTTCTAAATATTCATAGGGAAAAACGCCTTTCTGCAAATGTAAGTTATGGAAAGCAGCTTCTGGAAATTCTTGATTCATAGATTTAAAGTCAGATTTATCAAGACTGTCGGATATATTTGCGAGACTACTTGGCATAAACCTGTAAGAATCTATAAATCTAATTTCTAAAGTTAAGATATGCTTCTCATCGTCATCTAGGGCAGAAGAATCGGATTCGTTTATGCTAATTTTTTTTTGAAAATGAAATATAATTTTCTTTAGTAAGACCTAAAACATTTATCGAACCGTTTTCTACACCTAATTCCCTCACAAATAGATGGGCATCATATCGAGAAAGGTTGTGGAAAATTACAGGGAAAAATTTTGGAACTTTAAAATTAATGTTGCATTTGCTATCCGCTGGACCCCTGTATTCCCCAGTAAAATGACAATGATCCCTGACTCTATCGGACCCCATTTTTTTACAACAAATATGACAATTTTCCTCGGTTGCCTGTCACAAAATTTGTTCTCTTGTTAAATTTTTCATTGGCTTATTTTTACTAGTATGCTGATGATACAAATCTCTAACCTCCTTAAATAAGGTTTTCTCGAAATGAGATGCACAGTCTTCACCTACGTAGGATTTATAAACTGAAAGATTATCATCGTAATTACATTTTATATAAAAGCCGTAAGCACAGGGCTTATGAGTGTGCACTACGACACTTGTAGACACTTGCAGGATCTTGCACATCAAATAAATTTTTTTCTAATACGGATTCAAAATCTGCATATATAACAAAAGGTAATTCGAAGCATTTCTCAAAATGTTCAAATCGGAGAATAGCATGGTCTTTATAAGGCATTTTTGTTACGATTTTATTGCATTCAGATTCGTGATTCTTTAGAGTTTCCTCAGATTGAAAATAAAGTAAATAAAAATTACAAATATGTTTTTTCCCATTATGATTTGAAAGTTGGGTTCCTATTAATCTAGACAAATCATTTATTAAAACATAATGAAAATTACTTTCATTTTCTATCCAAAGTAAATTTATATGATTTCGTTTCAGCTCTTTTGTTTTGTAAGTAGGCCCAACAATAGAAATATTATTTTCACAGAGCTCAAAAACATTAATACTAATATTCTCATTATTTTCCTCAAATACCTTAATGTCATTTTGCATCAAGGGAAATTTGAGTTTTTCGAAATTTATATATCCGAAATCAAGAATATGAATTTTAGTAGCTGCAATATTAGTAATTTCATATGACTGAGGATGATTTTTATTATCTGAAACAAACTTTTTAAGAGCTGCAATTATACACCACTTGAAAAAATAGGTATCACTATTTTGAATATTAGTACAGGCTTTTTTATTGGAAATATTTTTAGGAACTTCAATGAAAGATCCACCTCTTATTGGATCATATTTATTAATATTTCTAAATGTTCTATTTTTGTTAATGCCCAACCTGAATTACTTTCTTGAAATTCGTCTGTTTTCGCATTTATATCAGAAACCATTGCCTCAAAAATTGAATCGAATTCGTCAATATTCAACAAAACATGCTTTTTTGTTTCAAAAGATTTCAAACTTTCAATCATTTCATCAGTAATAATAACTATCTTAACATATCAAATGAAAATTTCTCACGGAAAGAATTTTTTTACTACAAATGTATATTCGCTTTTCTTAATCTTAGAAAATATGAAAATAGTTGAAATATGTTTTAATACGTGTATATTTATTAAAATATGAAGTAATTTAAGCATGAAATGCTTAAATTAAGCATATTGATCCAACAAATTTTTTAATAATATCAGTAAACATTTTCTTAATTTTATTGAAAAAATTGCAGGTTAAAATAAGAAAACGTTTGCTTAAATACAGCAAATAATTTCTAATGTCACAGTCACAAAATGTGTATACCAAACTTTATTTTCTATTTTATATACTTTTCAAATTTCAATACCGTGGCTGAGTGGTAGTGTTGGCGGATTGCAATGCTAAGGACGCAGGTTCGAATCCCAAAGAAAGCATAAGAAATAAAATTTAAGAATTTAATAAAAATAATAAAAAAAAATAAATAAAAAAATTAAAAAAATAAAATAAAAAAATATTTAAATAAAAATTTTTATTTTATTTTCTTATTACCATTACGGAATTTTCTTGAAATTAGCATTGCAAATGGATGAATTAAGAAATAATTTATTTAAAACAAATTATTTTAGACTAAAATTTGTGATATTTTAAAATACTTATATCAAGTAATTTAGTGCATGTTTTATGCAATTTTTTACTAGGCGCTAAACTGATAGGGTTTATGCTTGATTTATGTCAGTTATGCTTAATTAATTCTTTCCGTTGCTAAATTAAATTTAAGGAAATTATGAACTATTAAGTGGTCTGCGAGTAGGGTTTTGAAGAAATTCAGTTGGTATTATTAAACCCCCATCTGAATTTTTATAACAAAATGAGCTGATTCGAGATTTAAAGCAATGTGAGATTTTCGAGAGATTGTCAATATTTTCAATATTACTACACGTCAAATTTTTGTGGGAAGTTTTCCTAATATGCGATGGCCAACTTACATAACTAACCTTACAAGTATCACAAAAATTAGTTTTTCCTACATCTAACTGCTTACTTGTTGAAAATCCGCCATGAGATGTACCGGGATCATTACTAATATTGTCAGCATTATCTAAATTTTCATCACCATCATTATCAATTTTATTAGCATCACTATCAATATTATTAATGAAATCATCAACGTCACTCTCCATATCAGCAACAACTACATTATCACTGCCATATTTCGCCTTTTTAGATGGTTGAATATGCTGGAAATTAATGTGACGCCTAAGCGCATCAGACCTCGAAAATTCCGCATGACAAATCTGACAAACTATACACTTATTTTGAATTGAAGATTCCATATTAACGGCGATATGTTTAGTTCGAACATGGAGAAGAAGATTATGTTTTAATGTGAATTGTTGACCACAAATTTCACAAGAAAATACCATTTTTAAATTTTCAACCTAGAATAATGGTATATTGAAAACTTTGTACTTAAAAAAAATATAAATTCAAAATAAAAATGTATAATAACATAAAATAAAAACAAAATCAAATAAAAAATGTTTTTTTCACTCACCTTTTTAGTTTGTAACTTTCTATAAAAATTTTTGTTATGCAATATATAGTTTTCTTCAAGGTAAAATATTTTTTTCAGCTTTATTAATTTCAGCTTCCAGATTAATTACTTTATGATTTTTAGATATATTTAAATTACTCTTTTTAATTTAGTTTAGTTTAAGAACTTTGACAAAACTTTTTGTATCTTCAAGCTTAAAAACTTTCTTTTTCGGCTTAATTAATTTCAACTTTCAAATTATTAATTTTTAAATATTTACACTTTTAATTTGATTTATTTAGCTTTCACTTTCTTAAGATTAGCACTCTTTGATTTAAACTTTAATTTTGAACAAAAAAGTGTAATTTTCCTCCTTAAATACCCACATTAATCCAAATTTATCGCAGGCTCAAGTTACGATTTAGATATAAATTGTGAAATTCATTATTCAATTCGTGGGAAAATATTTAACTGAATTCAGCATTTTCCGAATTAGTACGATTATTAGTACAAAAGCTTAAGGGTTTATTTAATAAAAATCATATTTCAAATTTTAATTTTTCACACACACGATAAAAATACGCGGAAAATTATATTATATTTCAACATTTTTGGAATTTAAATTTGGTATTGGTGCAAAATTTTTAGTATTTTTTTAGAGAAAATGCATTTTTTCTCACGCGAATTTTTTTAAATGTATGTTGGAATATATTTTTGTGAATTTATTTTTCCTTTATAATTGAATAAAATGAAATTTATTTCGAATCTCAAATTACAATCACCAGGTGCATATCTCAAATTAATTTTAATAATTTATTTAAATCAATCACATTTGTCAGCACTTTTACATAATTTCACAATTATTTAAACATTCCCTTAAAAATAAAAAAATTTTCTTAATCATGTTTGGACAAGTTTTTTAATAATTAATTTTTACCTTTATAATTTAATCTGAAAAATTGGAATCTTAAATCAACATATAACACATATTTTTGAAAAATAATAATTTTTATTTAATAAAATCAATTCGAACCTCAAATTACATTTATCAGCATTTTTTCACTTCAATTATAATTTCACAATTATTTGAAAATACATAATTATGTACATATACATATTAAATATGACTCCACTTAAAACTCTGTGTAAATTTATTTTAAACCGCTTAAATAATTCACTTAAAAAATTCACCTTAATAATCCGCTTATAAAATTCACTTTAATGATCCGCTTAAAAAATTGACTTTAATAATCCGCTTAAATAATCCACTTAAAATATTCACTTAAAAAAATTCACCTTAGTAATCTGCTTAAATATTTCACTTAAATAATCCACTTAAATAATCCACTTAAATAATCCAACCAAATAATCCACCCAAAAAATCCACCCATTTATCCAGAACTCTCATAAACTATATACTTATTTTCAATGTAAGTAAACTTACAGTGGTTTACCATTGATGCCACTTGCCTTAAAGTTGGGCTACATTTTGGCTACATTTTACTATTTTACTCTAGTTTAAAGATTTCAAGTACTAACTTCTTTCGGCAGTATCTGTGACTGCTTCGTGTTTTTTTTAACTAATAGTAATACTAGAGATATGGTCGACGTAATTCACGCGCGTGTACGCACGTAAAAAATCAAATTGTATGAAAATGTATGAGAGATGTTATAAGCAACGACTTAAAACGTAGCTTACGCACGTAAAAGTTAAAATATTTTAACTTCCCCAGTATTTACGCCGTAGATTATCTGTTTGTATGTTCCGAATAGGCTCCTAAACCGCTCAACCGATCGATTTCAAACTTTCAGCATGTCTTTGTGTAAGGTAGCGGGTCGTTATAGGCTATTTTAAAATTTGATTGGCCTCTTACCCAGGGACCTCCGCCGGGGGCGGACTTCAAAAACTCGTCCGATTTCATTCAAATTTGGTGCGTAAAAAGAGGAAGTGATTACACACAAATTCCGTAACAAAAAATTTGTTGAACTCCTACCCAACAACCTCCTAACCAGGCGTCTCCCCTGGGGGCGGATTTTAAAAGTTTGTCCGATTTCATTCAAATTTGGTATGTAAAAGAAGAAGTGATTACACACAAATTCCGTAACAAAAAATTTATTGACCTCCTACCCTAGGGGAGGATTTCAAAAGTTTGTCCGATTTCATTTAAATTTGGTACATAAAAATGATTAAACACACGAATTTCGTAACAAAATATTTGGCCTCTTCTTTTTAGGGGGTCTCTTTGAATATATAGAAATCAATTTCTTTATTACTAATAACTACAAAATATTAACAACTAAACCACTAAACTGATGTTTCGAAATTACACCGTCTCTTTGTCTCGGGGCTTTTTTAAAGTTTGAATGGCACCCCACCCAGAAACCCTCCCGGGGAGGACTGCCAAAGTTCTTCCAATTTCATTCAAATTTGATTCATAAAAAGAGGAAATGGATAAAAACACAAATTTGGTTTGGTTTGGAAACCTGTTTAAGGGAAAGATATCATTCGATTTTATACAATTTAAGTGTTGAATAAGTAGAAATGATAAATAATCCCAAATTTATAAAATAACTAGATCCTATAATTGTTCATCAATCTGACAACAAAAATTTCACTTAAAACGTGTGTTCCACAACAACATGTGTGCGGGTACAGCTAGTTTAAAAATAATATTTATTTCAAATTCCTAAAAATATTGAAAATTTGAATTTATTTTTATATATTTTCCGTTAAATGACAATAATGACATTTTTCTCTTTTGTTTTTCGCAAGCAGAGGCGGACTGGCCTCAGGGAGCAATGGGAGAATTTCCGTTGGGCCGGTACATAATTGGGCCGGTGGGCTGGCACGATCCCTCGACAATGAAGATTTTCCATTCAAAGTTTGCAAAGCACCTTAATCTCAAAAAAAAATCAACAAGTTGCGGAAAAACACTAGATTGCTTATTGAAAATCATGCACTGCAACATAAGAACGGTGTATGTTCGTTCATAGCCTGTTTAAAAAAGTTTAATGGAATGATTGCAATTTTTTTGAATAAAAAAACGTATATTTTACTTTTATTGGTTTATTTCGAAAATAATTATTTCAAATATTTAGTATAAAAAAATTAGGTAGGTAATAGGGTTTCTGAAAATCCGGTATTTTCATATCCTTCGGATTCGGTGTTTCGTATATTTTACTTTTATTGGTTTATTTCGAAAATAATTATTTCAAATATTTAGTATAAAAAAATTAGGTAGGTAATAGGGTTTCTGAAAATTCGGTATTTTCATATCCGTCGGATTCGGTGTTTCTGAACAATTTTTGTAAATTTTCTGCACGTTTGCCAGTATTTTTATACAGATTAAATTTGTGGTACAATATTTTGTAAGTACAATATTTTTGAATTTTTGAATTTTTAGATTCGACAAATCAGGAACCGAACTTCGAATACGAATCTTACGTTGAAGGTTCTGTGAATTCGAGTTCGAATAATTCGGTTTCAGAAACCCTACGTGTAACGAATATTGGATTTGAATGCTCAAGAAATTTGAAATTTTATAGGCAACTAATTTTAAAAAAAATTTAAAAATTAGTCAACGGATATCGTATACTTATAGCGGATATCGGATTCGAATATATGAGAAGAAAACCGCGGATTTTCGGATTCGGTTTTTCCGGTTCAGAAACTCTAGACTCGTAGAGGTATCTATATTTTTTTTTATTATTGGTCTTAAAAATGAATTACGCGAAAATGTATATTTTTGTGCTTTTTGTGAACTTATCCAAAATGCGATAATAAGTGCATGGTTGACTTTATAATTCCTTATATGAAATTAGGCCCTCTCTAGTAGGTCTTTAACTATTTTTAACGCAACGCAAATATTGTAGAATTATTCCTTTGTACTTCTTGATGTTATTCATAAGTTTCTTATCTTAATGAAGTAAATTGCATCTTAATGCAACTAGATCCGGAAACAATAATTAATGAGTATTCCAGTGGCCGCTCGTGGAAGTTTTGAAAAAGGGTGCTGCAAAACATAAAAACCTCATTTTTTTTAATTATAAAAGTTTTATGATATATACCCATACACATTATGTATATGAAAATCTGTTTTGAAAATTCAAAACAAACAAAAAACATCCCATATGAAAATTGTGCTGCTTCTGAAGCAGTGCATTTTTCTATACATTCAAAAATCCCATAACAAAAAAAATTTCCCGTATTTGTTTTTAAATTTTTCAGAAAGTATAATACAGCCGCACTGCTTCTGTGGCAGTGCATTTTTCCTTATATTCAAGTCATAGAAAAAACTTAACAGCAATAAAAATGTATTAAATTATTCATGAAAATAAAAATTCCTGCACTGCGAAATTCGCAGTTCCAAAAATTCTGTTAAATTGATTTCTGCACCTATTTTTGAAAAGTATTTTCTAAAAATTTCAAAAGCCTGAAAGTAGGCTACTGTTGTTTATTAAAATCTTAGAGACATAGCAGCATAGCAATTTCATTTAAAAATAATTTTAAACTAAAAAAAATTCAGAGCTAACAAAAATTTTTTTTATGAGTTGAATTTTTTGAAATTTCTTGAGGGTGCTGCAGTGTCGTAGCACGTATGTACGAGCCGGCGCTGGAGTATTCTGAAACAAGTGATCTCATTTTTTTTTTTTTTTTGCTTTTTTCTCATTAAATAATCAATAAATATGTTAAAGACAGTTTATATGTTAAAGTTTATATGTTTTTGTCAAAAATTTATTTTTTTATTAGAAAATTATTCTTTTTTATTGATTTTTGTCTAATGGGCCGAAGGAATACAAAATTCCCGGGCCGATTTTTCGCCCCAGTCCGCCTCTGTTCGCAAGTGAACGGCGTTGAACACAACAGGTGAAATAAACTAGTTTTTTTAACGTGCGTACATGAGCGTGTACGCGCATTAATTACGTCGACCATATCTCTACTATAAGACTTAATTAGTTAATTGAAAATTCCATTATTTAATGTCGTAGTAATCTATACAATTTGTTCCTTATGCCTTATGCTCCTGTTTTAAAATTTTAGAAAATCCTGAAATGATTTTTATTGTGTTCGCTTGATTTAATTTTTCCAAACCGTGAAACGAAACATTTTTTAAATGTGTTCAATACGGCACATATTAATTGATCTCATTTGGTAAGCTTAATCCAGTTAATACATTAGTGTAATTTATAAGTTAATGACTCATATCCTAAGTATTATACCATAGATTAAGAATACAGAAAGATTGGAAGCTTCATACAACATTTTTTCAGTCTTTTTTGGTATTTTCTTGTGAATGTGTTAGTAGAACTAAATAAAATTCTTTTCATATATTGATAATTATCACGTATTTTATTTTGTTTTACTAACACATTCACAAGAAAATACCAAAAATAATGTCGTATGAAGCTTCCCATCTTTCTGTATTCTTAATCTTTGATTATACTTACGTTAAAAATAAACATTATATAATGACATATCCAGTTTTAAGTTAGTGTTGAAAACTTCCAAACTGTTTTTATTATCTTTTTTTTAGCCCGTTTTCCATTAACTGTTTATTTTAGTTTTGTGTCTGTCGCTCGAAGCAAACTTAAAAAAAAAATTATTACAACCTGACTGTGCGCCAAGGAATCGGTCTAAGGGATGAAATATGATTGCGATTTAAACTGATGTATGCAATTATGGATGTATATCGACTGTTAAAAAATTTATACTAAAGTTAAAAGATAGTCACATAATGTGACAAAAACATAGACAAATTTATAGAAAATGCACAACACAATAACTTGAATGAAAAAAAAAACTCTTCAATAAGTAGTTTTATTTTATTATTAGAAATAACATAAAATAAAATAACTAAAAGAATTTTTTTTTTTACAACCACGTTATTCTTTGATTTATTAATAGTTTTTGAAAATTCATTATATTCCATGAATTAAAGAGTTTGTAATAAGTAAGCTGGAAATATAAATTACGTTAACCATATATATTCAGTAAAAAAATTTACAAATTTAACTTTAAAAAAGTGGCATCGTTTTCTTTTCTTTTTTTTTCATTATATGCTAGCTTTATAAAATAAAGAATACTAATACTACTTTATTAAGAGTACTTCCTACGCCCTAAGCTTTTTTGTCCCAAAATTTTATTTTTAATATATTTTAAAGCTAAAGAAAAAAAAATTCATTCACAACCTCCGGGCTGTTTCATAGTTTAAAATGATACAATACTTTTTAGTAAATTGAACTTTAAAATAATCTAAATAGGCTTTCCAATCAAATTTTGAGACAAAAATGTTTGGGACGTAGCAAATTCTGAGGAATTTTTATAAAAAAACTTGTTGGAACAACATTGTTTTAGAAAAGGTCGAAAATATGCAAAAAGGTCTGACAAAAAAGTAATTTCTATTTAGTGATAATAACGGCAATGTATTACGAATAACTGAAGTATTGCATCATAACAACCAGAAATTTGAGTGGGGGCGTTTAGTTAAAAGTTTCCAATTTACATAACACGTTAAAATTATATTCTCAACAATTGTCGACCGCAACCCAGGAATTATAATTAACTCTAAAGAACCAAGTTTTCTGTAAAAATTGTTTCAAACTAATTTTTTCATGAAATTGTTCTTATTTATATTTCATAGGTTAGATTTCAACATTGTATATACGAGCATATTTAACGGCAGTTAAAACAAACCGAACAGCAGCAGTCCGAGACAGTTCAGCAACGTCCAGTTCCCCTTGATTGGTAACAGGTTTGCCGTAAATACACATTGCAAACAAAATTGTGGCAACGATAATAACAAATGAACACTTCATGTTTTTTTCCCGCATATATTTTCAAATTAACTCCTACATGAGATTGATATCAATTTATATAAAAAAATAAGAGGTTTCAAATTATTCAACGGATTGTTTTTTTTTTAATTAAAAATAATTAAATTATTTAATTTTTGTATTTATATTCATCTTCTCGTAATTTTCTATTGTAACATCACATGAAATGTAAATTCAAATTATTATTACTTAAAACAAGTATTAGCGACTCTCAAAATTGGGTAAAAAAAATTCGATAAGATTAAATTTAATTTAAAACAAAAATTAAATTCGGAATACAACTATATCAATACATACCCGGGTTGCGAAAACAAATTTGAACTTAAATTCAATAAAGGTAATTTCTAGAATTATAAACTCTAACGAAATAAGACCTAATAGGTTTTATTTCACATTCAGATGAGAAATAAAGCCTAATTCGTCGATTGACGCCACGTCCCCGAGTAAAATGATGCAAAATTTCGTACAAAAATCTTGAACGCTGTAATATGAATAGGAAAATAAATTAATTAAAAATTAGATTATTTTTTTTTTTTTTTTTTTTTTATTTTTTTTTTCTTTTTATTTCATTATTTTTTGTAACTTTTTCAAATTCTTATTTTTTTTTTCATTCTTTTAATATTTATTTAAATTACACATTTACATTTTCAATATTTTTAATAGCAGAATTTTAACTATAGTTTTTTTTTAATACGGGTTTTCAGTTCAAAATCGAACTAAGTATATTATGTCAATATTCCTGTTTTTCTATAAATTTTTTTTTTTTTGATGATATCGAGGGTTAGTTTAGGGTTTTTAAAATTCTTGTCAAATGATTTATAGTTTTATCAGTTTTATGGAATCTTTTGAGATTGGATTTATAGTTTTTATGTTTTTTTTTTGTTTTTATTTTTTGTATATATTTCTGTTTTATATTTCTTTATTTATTAACTAAATTTATTTTCATGTTTTTTTTTAATTTAATTTAACAATAAATATATATATATATATATATATAGATTTCCTATTTAACAAGTCATTTTTTTTTTTTAATTTTTTTAATTTTATGCTTCTATTATATATAATAATATTGTTTTCTTAATGGAAAATAACTGATAACAATTAATTAAAAAGGGTAGATAAGATAAGATTGTACATGGAAAAAATAATAAGTGGGAGAGTTTCTGTTCGAAAGATTTCGTTCATTTCGTACGTATATGTAATTGAAGAATTAATGCCTGGTTGAAATAAAAAAAAATCATCGGTAGTTTTCAAGTCTTTTTTAATCCAATATTATATTGAAGATCTATATTACACTAAAATATAGATTAAAATAAAGGGTTAAATTAATGATTTTTACTATTAAATCAATAAATCCCACAGATATCAATCTAAGTTAAGTAATAAGTCTAAGTATATTAAAATTAACAAATATAATAAAAATAAATAAATTTAACCGTGTAGCCACCTTTTTTTTTATCAAGTTTCCTTTAATAATTTCATATAATGTTCATCAGTAATATTCAATACATAAAGCCAATTTTTCAAAATCCAAAACTTTTTTATACATAATATACATTATTTAGAGTCCGACGAAAAAAAAAAACTAATAATAAATAATAATAATAATATATTAATAATAATAATAATTGTTTATTTTCAATTCATAATTCTTTTAACAATTCTGTGGCAAAACGGAATAACAGCATAAGTCCAAAAAAGTTGTTTTTCAGGAAAACAATTTAAAGTAATATTTCCATCTGTAAAATGATATAAAATCGAGATTATGCTGTTATGTAATAAGGAATATTTCAGTTAATAATTGAGCAATTATTCCAAAAAATTGACAGAATAGAAATAAGAACACGTAGAAAAAGATTGCATTAATAACTCGATTTCGACATAACTCGACATATGGTCTTATTCCTTATTGCCACAGAATTGTTTTTCAAATACAAAATTTAACATACATAATAAGAAAAGAAAATTCAACAAATTCTTAAAAATACAACTATGACAAAGCGTCGTCTGTTGTGGGCATCCAAACTATTCTCAACTTAAATACGCTCGCCTAAAAAGTGATTGTACTAATTCAAAAAGAAACATGTAATTTTCATTAAAGAATAAGTTGTTTGCAAAATAGTAATTTTAATTATGATTATGAAAAATGACTAAATATTACATTTTAATACATCCAGAGTTGTAGAAACAAAACTTTGAATATAATTGTCCCAAAAAGGAAATAAAAAAACAGAATTTAATGAAAAATAACATTCTGAATTATTGCATTATTGCACCGTCATTTTGGCGAAAATTAGCTGGTGCATATGTTGATCTAATCTAATGAATCCCAAATATATATATTTTTTTTATGTTATTGAATTACTGGTTTGTTTATATAGATTTAATATTGTACAAAATCTAAATCCAATTTTTTTTTAAAGTTATGCCTTGTTTATAGCTAATTTACCTATCTGAAAAAATGGTACCGTAAAAACCGATTTTATATGTTATTATTCTATTTATATTTAAGTAAATTTACTGAAAATGAAGATATTAATTTTATCTATTTTTCGTAAAAAGAATTTTTTAAAAATATTTTCAAATAATTAAGAAAATTGAATTTATTTTTTTTTTGCTATCTGAAAAATTTCATTACTTCACAAAATTTTTTTTTTTTTTCTTTTTCATTACGTTTCCAACCTATCTGAAAATTTTTACGATACCTTTCCTGTCAAAAATTTTTTTTTTTTTATATTCATATTATATTATATTTATATTATATTTAACTCAACTGTTTTTTTTACTTTCGGATAAAATGATCTGTGAATAGATTTCCGGAACATTCCTCCAAAAATTACTTTACTGTGGTAGCTATAAACAAGGCATTACGTTATGTTACACACAGAGCTTCGAACCGCAATTTATTTTGTTCCGGTTTTCGGTTTCGTTCTTAAAATTTTATCGTTTCGGGTTACGTTTCGGTTTTGAAAATTTAAATTTCGTTCCGGTTACGGTTCAATTTTTTTTCGGTTCAAAACTGGTTTTTTTTCGGCTCAAATTTTTTTTGAGTAGCACTTTTTTTGCATGTCCGTTAATTGCGAAAAATAAGTAGAATTGAAACTTTAATTCGATTCCGCTTCGAAGCTCTGGTTACACATAAATTACATATGACCCATCGCCACATTAAAAATTTAATGTAAGTTTAACTTCACCCACCCACACGGAAAAAGTTTCGTCATCACTGATCTCTAGATCAACCGCGACTATAAATCTATATCTAGTCAAGTCGGATTTTTTATTTTATGAACGTCAAATTTGTGGTAACTGAAATTAAACTTTTAAGTTTCAAAAATTATTTGAAGCTAATCTAAACCGTTAAAGATCAAAAAATGTTTCGGAATTACCCAAATTGATTTCTTCAATAAATTTGTTCGAATGATAATTTCCTTTTTGTTCGAATAGTGTTAATGTTTAATTGTATAGTATGTAACATGGTAGCTTAAGTAAATGGAAACAGACGTACAAAATAAAGGTAAAACACGAACGGCTTAAGAACTTACGTGCCAGAAAACAGGAATTCAAATGCTCACATAGTTGTAATAGTAGATTACAATACATGTTAAGAAAATTTGTTATTCTTGCGAGTTGTGTATACACAAACACATAGACACGAGTCATGTTTATATCACGAGACCGAAGGTCGAGTGATATAATATTGACGAGTGTCTATGTGTTTGTGTGTATACACAACGAGCTGTATAACAAATTTGATTAACATGTATTGTATACTGCTTTAATGTGCATGGGAGAGGTAGTTGCAAAGAGAGAATATAGAGATAATTTATAATAAAAAATAAAGATAAAAGAAATGGAGGGAAATATTCCACGTTAATCATTCTTTAATTTCCCTTTCTTTTACAGATAAAAGAAGATTTGGGAAATATTCCACGTTAATTCTTCTTTAATTTTGTTTTCTTTTACAGAGAAAAGAGGATTTGGGAAATATTCCACGTTAATTCTTCTTTAATTTCTTTTTCTTTTACAGATAAAAGAGGATTTGGGAAATATTCCACGTTCATTTTATTTATTTTATTTCTTTCTTTTAGAGATAAAAGGAAAAAAGAGAAATATTGTGAGTGTGAGTGATATTATTTTTGTTTATAGTATTACTCAGTTCAAAATGAAGAATGTAAATACAATATAGAGCAATGTAAATACAATTTACATCACAGGGAAATGTAAATACAATTTACATTCCTGTATAATTGCATGTGTATTGATGCATGTAATGGACCATTTACCGAGCTGAATTTGCGAATGTAAATACAACTTACCGAAGCCATGCGCATTAAAAACTTTTTATGTATGTAAAGATACACTTTATTTGTATTATATTTCTTATCAATCCTTAGGCCTCTACGATTGCTTAAAAATTTAAGCGAAATAAATTTTTCCATAATTTTCTTTTCTATTTCACTTGGAGTTTCTGAAAATCCGGTATTTTGATATTCGTCAGATTCGGTTTTTGAATTTTTCAAAACCGTCGTATATCAGATAACCGATCAAAAAAAATTTAAATATATGAAAACAGTAAATAATGCTTAAGTATATTTTATATATATAACTCTTTCAAATAATATGATTTTAGAAAAACAAGAGCATTCACAGATTTATCAGATTATTACGATCTGATTTTTGTGTAAAAATTTGGCGAAATTCAAAATACTCGTTCTGAGTCCGTGGACGTTGGCTTAATTGTACAAATAGCATCACAAAAAGAAATATGACACTAAATTTCGAAAAATAATAGTTAACTTTACATTTTCATCGCCGACTGATTTAAAAAAACTTTATTTCGGATTCGGGTTCTAATTCCGGATATAGGATTCGAATACATGAGAAGAAAACCGCGGATTTTCAGATTCGGTGTACCATTTTTTTTCATTTAACTGGTATAACTTAATTAGAATACTGACTTGAACTACATTAATTACCTTAGTAGGCAATAATTATTTTTATAATCGTATAATTCAAATTTACAATATTTATTTATTTTTTTTTAGAAATATCTCCCCTTATTTTTTTTTAAATAAATTTATAAATATTATTACAAAATCCATATTATTATAATACATAATTATAAATCAATGTGTAAATTAACTATAATTATATTTGAATTCACAGACTTTTTTAACAGTTAAAAATAATTCAATATAATTTTAATAATAATAATATACCTTTAATTTGTTTGCATTTTACATTAAATTTATATTTACAGTGTTTTTTTTTATTTTTACAAAAATAAGACTAACCAAGATAATAGAAAAATATTATATTTATATTTAATATATATTTTTTTTATATATTTTTTTTAGTAAAAATTCACTTAACTTATTTTCTAAATTTTTAATTTGCTTACTTTTTTTTTGTTTTAATTTTTTTTTTACAAATTTTTCCCTAAATTTAAAAAATAAAAATAAATTTTACAATAATAATAATGAAATAAGAATAATGATATTAAAAATAATAAATAAATTATAATAAAAAAAAAATTCATTTATTCTCATCTTAATTCCTTAAATGTGCTATTAATTAATTTATTATATTTTATTGAAATTCTTAAAATTAATAATATTAAACATAAATATTTCATTACATTCTTAAATTTGCAATTATTATTATTTATTTGTGAATTATGATAGTCTTGTTTATTATTATTTATAATATTATTATTATAGTTATTTATTAGCATCTTATAATTAAAATTTCTTTCGGCAGATAATGAAATAGTCTTTTTGTTTAATAAATGACGTTTAAATTTAATACAAGGTGTTTCGACGAGATTTCCTCTATTCAAATTTGGAAATATAGCAAAGACATTATAAAATTCTGTTTTATTATTATTAGATGATCTTGATAATGATAATTCAGAAAATAATATTTGATTGAAAATTTTTAATTGAGAATTATTATTATTTCTTAATGTTGTTTTAATCTCATTTAATTTATTAATATTCATTTTATTAAAATTTAAAAATAATTTAAAATCAAATTTTTCCATAATTATAATAATAACATCAAAAGAATTAAATAATTTAAAATTATTGAAATTTTTTTTATTTTGTACATTATTTAAATAATTTGCATTAAATGCAAAATTTAATTTGGAAGATGATGCTGTAATAAATTCTTTATACAACCTTGTTGTTGTTGTTGTTGATAAAATTAATATTTTTTTATGAATGTGAAATTTTCTAGTAAAATTTTTTAATAGTAATTTTTTACTAAAATTTATTATTATTGCATAGAATATATTATAATTATTATTATTATTATAATTAATAAAATATTTCATTAAAAAAACTTTTAAAATTATAATATAATTAATATTAGATAGAATTAAATTTAATTCATTAATAATTGTTAGGGTTCGTATAAACTTGTTAAAAATTGATGTCTGGTAAATGATAATGTGAATGAAAATATAAATAATAAAACTAAAAGGTATTGCATTAATGACATTTGATGATGCGCTTGGACCGCGCGCTGCATTGCTGCTGGGAATTCCCCTGGAAACAGAATGAGAAACACCTATTTAATTTAATCTTTTTTACTGTTCTTAAACACTAGTATTGATAAATATTATATATATTATGAATATAATTATATAAATTCCAATATTATAAAAAATATATAAGTATATAGTGTATACAACATTTAGTTAAAATTTCGAATTTACATTTAAATAATTATTTCCTAAATTAATAATATGCACCTAGATATTTTTATGAAATCAAGTTTATTTTAAATATCAACAATCCACACACACAAAAATGGATATTGAAAAAAAATCAAGGAAAGGATAGGATTTTTTATTAAGATAGCCAATTATTAGTGTTCATTAAAAATAATTAAATGTTCGATGAAACATTTATTTAAAAAAAAAGAAAAAAATAGGAAGGAAATTAATAATACTTTTATACACATAATAAGAACGATTTTATTTAATAGCTTCGGATAGTGTTAATAAATAATTTATGTAAATACTTACCATTCAGCACATGTACAGTGACACTTTTACTTTTGGCATTGGATGGGTTACATTGATATTGACCCGAATCTGATGGATTTGCATTTTTAATTAGTAAAAATGATGTTGTTGTGTCACCTTTAATTGTTACCACTGAAACGCCACCGCGAGGAGAATCATAATTGATTATCTATGAAAAAAATTGTATAATAATACTAATGAATATTTAATATAATATCGAATTAAAACAAATTAAAAAAATTTTCTTAAATTTTCAGTTTTTCATCATCGTTTTCCGAGAAATAAAGTTGAGGCGCAGATGAAATGGTAATAGTTATGGCTGACGATAACTAAAACACTTTAATACAGTGTTTTTTTTTATAATTTTTTTAACTCCACATAAAAGCAGTTTTAAAATAGCGTACTACATTTATACATTATATATTATAGTTAGATAATAAAGAAATTCTTTGAAGTTACACAAGATGTCTTCTTATATACTGCGAAGCATAATAAAACACAGTCCTTTTAATTACATTAATCAAAGAAAACCATAATTTTTTTTTTTTTTAATATCATTGGACATTTTTTCCCCGGAAAAAATTCTTTTAATTTAGTTGAGATTTAAATAGAACAAAATTACTAAAGTGTATAATGAAATTAAATGAAATTTATTTTATGAACATTATTACTATACAATCTGAATCTACACAATCTACAATAATTAGAATTTATAAAATGTATTTAATTAAGCTAAAATTTACTTGTATTTGGATATTAAATAAAGTATAAGATATTGGTGTAGCCAGGGCCTGTGAAACACATTTAGCCTTCTATTTAAAGAAAAAAATTTGCCATAGTTTTAATGGAGCTAAAAAAACTAATTTGTTTAGGTAATAATTCAACTTAAGAGAAAAAAAAATTTAACAGTTTCAGTTTTAACTTTTAAGAACGTGAAACACTACTAAGCCTCAACGTCACACCCATATTTCGTCAAAATTCCCAGATGTGACAGAACGAGCTTCGGTGATTCGTTTTTAATTGGCACCTCAAGAATGTGGATTGCTCTCTCATCAAAATCGTTCCTGACAGCTGGCGGACGTTTGATTTACGGCTTGCGCTACTTTAAGAAGAGTGTAAATGATTTCCTACTAACTGTCCCACTTTTTAATCCCGTCTAAACTTCCTGTCCCCATTACCAAATCGATACTTCTTTAAGTATAAAAGGTATCGCACCTAGTGATTTGGTAGCTATAATAAAAAAAATGTACTAATCAAATAATAACTGCTGCTTAATCAACTTTTATATAATCATTTCAATTCAATGTTACAACTCAAAGCGATATAAATATTTCACTAAGAACCAAAAGAATGAAATCATAATGTTGAGCAGTTAATTGTTTGTTGCTTACACAAAAGTGTGAAGTAAACTTTATTGTTCGTTTTGTATAATGTTGTTTGCATTGGATGGGCCTGGGTATAGCTGTAAAACTTATTTGTTTAAGTTTAACTTTGAAATATTGCAGGGTGTAATATTTTTTTAACTTTTCCGAGCCGTCACAGTGCATGTTCTTTTCGAATAATAACAATTAAATTAGAATTATAATGTATAAAAGTTTAATAATTTTCCAGACCATCATAATATTAACTTCTAATTGAAAAGTTTGTTTTTATAAGTTTTTTAAGTTCCATTTACAACAATTCTGAAAAATTTTAAACCAATGTTAATTATATGTATATACTTACCGCATTATTATGATTCCAAAATATATATGCCGGTGGCTCAGGGGAATTCATAATAACGCACGTTAAATTTATTGTAGAACCACTTTCAATGTAAAGATCAGGAGCTCCTATAATTTCCGTCGAAGGCTCTAAAATAAATTAAAAAATAATATTTAATTGTCATCAAATTTCTGCTGAAACAAAGAAAATTTAAAGTAATATCTTTTTTTTCGTTTACATTTACACAATATCGAAAATTAACTTACCCACAACATTTAAATGTATATAATGACTCATGTGTGGTGTAGTCGACACTTGACATTCGTATATACCAGAATCACGATGCTGTGGATATTTTATTTGTAATATCCAGTCCTCAGTTTGTGGTTGATGTATAGCACGAAATCTCTGATCTGATGTGTATGTATAACGACCAACCGTTAATAAATGAATATCACGATGTCTCACCCATGATACTTGGAGAAGCATCTAAAGAAAAATTTATGAATTAAAAATTAATAATTTTTCAATAATTAATAAGAAAAAGTTTTGTGTTTGATTTATCAATTAAAAAAAAAACACAGAACAGAATATCGTAAATGAAAAATGTGGCCCGTTTTGGATTTCGAATTAATTTTTTAAGTCGATCTGCATCAGCATACACACATACCAAATCCTTGGATACAATGAGGTATACCACCCTTAAATTTGACATGAAAATTGTTTATAAAGGTTGAGAGCTTCTTATTTCGAAACCCGTAATCGAAGATTCTCTCTCTTTAGCTTTAGTTTCTCTTTAGTTTCAGAGTTATCAGAATTTTAATGTGAGACGGACATACAGGCGAACGGACGGACAAAAAGTTAAAATAACATACATGTAGTTCGTTTTTTCATTTTCCTCTTTTCTCATACACCTATACATTTTGAACACATTGAGACTATTATTATTCTTACATATTCTATTTTAGTATTATTTTATCTTATTAGAATTATTCTATGTTATTATTCTCTATCTTATTATTGAATTTATATTTTAAAAAAAAATACCAGAAAAATAATTCCCTTAAAAACAATTGCAAATTCTTAAAATAAATACCTCGACGTACAGGACGACTCCATGTTGGTAGTGGTTGAAATCAATAATATGAAAAATTCAAAAAACCAATTTTCAAAGGCTGTGTAATTATGCTACTGCTATTTAACGTTTAATTTAACTATAAGGTATACAAGAATACTGGCTAGCAGGGACTGAAACCGAACCCAAACCCAACCCAAAACTCAAGCAGGAGCGGTTCAAAATTAGCTCAAAAAAAAATTCGGTACTTTTATCGTTATTCTCAATTTGTCAGTTTCAAATATTTTTATTTTAAAATTTTGACTTGTGCATAAAATGTGCTTAAATTGAATGAACATTTTATTGGACAATAAATTATATAGTTTTTTCACGAACATTTTTTTTTATTTTGCTAACCATGTATTTTTTTTTTAATTTTGAACCCGAACCCGAACTTTAAACCGAACCAGAACCACAAATTTTTATTTTAATGAACGGGAACCCAACTTTTCAGGGTATCAGTCCTTGCTGGCTCTTGTAATGTGGATTTTTATTTTTCTGGGAATTGTTTTTCTGGGAATTGTTTTTCTAGGAGTTCTTTTCATTATTTCAATTTTGAAAGCATTCATATCTAAACGAAAAATATAGCAAAGCTTACAATTTATGTTATTAATTTAATTTTTTTTTTTTTTGATAACAGTTCCAGTATGTATAAAGACTGAAAAAATAATCAGTCGTGCACATTATATTTCTTTTTTATCAATAAATATAATATCAAATAAGCTTGAATTTGAATGAAATATGCGAATAAAAAAAATCTGACTTTTTGCATACTGAATTTAAAGTTAATATTAAAAACTAAAAATTTGAAGTATGATTTTTATACTTTTCGCATCAAAAACTAACAATTTAAGGGCCAAAATTTTTATTTTTAATAAATAACATCTCTCTTTATGAAAAGTTATTTAACTCAATGAAGTTAAGGTAAATAGTGTTGTATAGTCAAAATTAAAATTTAATGTAAATACATTTTAATTTTTTCTTGTTTTGAATTAAAATAAAGAAATTTTCTTCTGTTTGTAGAAATCAAAATGAAAAATAAATATAAATATAAGATATACATACTTTAAAGTATTCATTTAAAGTTCATTTAAAGTATAAGTATATTTACATCAATATACACATTATATTATATAATATAGAATATAATATTCATGGTTTTCATTGTTACTTTATTTTTAAATAACTACCTACATTATATTATGTTAAATTCAGTGTAGCAGAATTCTCTTTTACCATTTAAAAAAAAAAATAAAATAAAATTCATAATAAGGAAACTTTTAATAATAGAACATTCTAAGAAAAATTATAATAATATTACGTAAAAAATTTTAAAACATAAAAAAAAAAGTACAAGCAAATTGAAGCGAATAAAACCAATAAAAGTTTTAAGTAATGATTCTGCTCTTTTTTTTGTCGGGCTATCATACAATCAGATATGCCCTCCTACACTACAAACACACCAGTAACTGTATTCTTTGCAAATATGTTTGTAATTCTTAAATATAAAATTTAAAAAAATCCAAATCCTGTATATATATAGAACCCCAAATCAAAAACACAGAACCCTCAAAACTCTGAAACCTAGAATACCCAACCAAATTATGAATCCATAAACACAAAATTTCTATATATTGCACTGACAGATAATATATTGTATTTGCAGAAACAATGATTCAGTTATAATAACATTGATTTTATTCAGGGAATGAAAAATATTTTGCCAATAAAAAATTTCCATTGCTTTAAAACTATGTTGATTCCTGCAACTGCAACAGAATTTATGTTTCCGTAAATAATTTCCTTAATTTTTTTTTTGAAGTTTATACTTCTTTAGCGACGATGGAAGAAATTTGGTAGAGGGTAAAAATTTATTTTCATATAAAATTTTTCTGAGAATCGTCATCATTTTTCTGAGAATCGACCGTCATCATTTTTCAAAAATTAAAAAAAAAAACAAACCATAATTGGGTTCGAACCTGGCACCTTCAGACTTATTAGTATGGTGTTCTATCCACTAAGCCATACGGCCATATAATTTTTGCTTTCTAAAATATAATAAAAAAATTCTAATAAACCATTCATTTTTTTGTTTTTATTTTATTGTAGGGGAATAAAAAATAATACTCAAAAAAAAAAATAAGAAAAGAATTAGAATACTCAAAAAACGAGTTTGAAAAATTAACTAACCAATCAAAAAATTAATCTCATTGCCATATAATGAGATTTAATATTATTTAGGAAAATAAATCAAAAATATTTTTTGTATTTGTTTAGAAAGCTAAACTCATATAGGCAATATGGCTTAGTATTATAGTAGAACATCACACTGTAAGTCTGAAGGTGCCTGGTTCGATTCCCAATGAGGATTTTTTTTTTTTTTAATAAAGAAACAAATCCTTTTAGTATTTTTGGAAAACGTTAAATATTCATATGATATATGATAAAAATTAAATTTTTGCACCACTTAACAATTCTTGAATTAAAATAAAAATATGATTTATAGTTTTTCATTAAAAAAAAGAAATTAAATAATCCTTTTCTTTGTGGGTCCCCAAAAAAAAATTCTCATGTGACAACGGAATTTATTGTCGATTTATTTATATATGTATAATAAAATAAGGGACTATGAAATAATTAAAAAGTAATAGTTAGCAATAGAAATATACATTTATTTTTTGATCCTATATTTTTTAATTTATAGCTTAAATATTATTTGCCAAATTCGATTCTAATTTCAATTTGATATTTTCGTCTATTTTTTATTTTGACATGCAGATTGTGAAAACTTCGGAATTTCACGCAGTTACGAATGATTAAATATAAAAATATAAAATATTGTTAACTTCATATTATTTAACGTCTCAAATTAATTATAGATTTAGCTAGACAAATAATATTATTTCCAGTCGATGATGAACTTTTACAGATAAGACTTATATAAACAAAATACAATAAAATAGATTTAAATGCCAAAATTTAATAAAATTATTTAACAATTGATTAATATGAACAAAAATTTAGTAAAATGTCTTAAAATTCGATTTATATGAACAAAATTTCGATTTATAATTCATAATGTTTAATTTAAATTAGTTATTCGAGCTGATTTTCCATCAAATAAAATAATTTTCGAAACATCTGGGAAATGTTTTTACACACTCTAGATTATTTTTTACAGAGATCATGTAACCACTAAAGTTATAAACATTATATCCTATAAAACAAATTTATAATATTGGACGCACTAAACTCGTTACAAACAACATAGGTATATTTTGGCATTGATAGTATAGATATCGATCAAGTAATTTATCATTATAGGTTTTCCCGGCTCAAAATATGCAAAAAAAAAAAATATTTTCAAAATAGGTAGCTCTGGTGAAATAAAGATTACCAGACCAAAAATTTTGGGTAGGAATTCATAATTATCGTACACTTTTTTAATTTCAAATATATGTCCAATATTACAAGCAAAAAAATTACATATTCTAACAATAAAAAAATTATGTTCCAAAAATTTTAAAAATTATTATATTCAAAAAAATTAAAAAAAAATGTATTCATTGGGGAATCGAACCTGACACCTTCACTCTTATAGTCCGATGTTCTAGCCACTAAGCCATACGGCCATATAATTTTTGCTTTCTAAAATATAATAAAAAAATTCTAATAAACCATTCATTTTTTTGTTTTTATTTTATTGTAGGGGAATAAAAAATAATACTCAAAAAAAAAAATAAGAAAAGAATTAGAATACTCAAAAAACGAGTTTGAAAAATTAACTAACCAATCAAAAAATTAATCTCATTGCCATATAATGAGATTTAATATTATTTAGGAAAATAAATCAAAAATATTTTTTGTATTTGTTTAGAAAGCTAAACTCATATAGGCAATATGGCTTAGTATTATAGTAGAACATCACACTGTAAGTCTGAAGGTGCCTGGTTCGATTCCCAATGAGGATTTTTTTTTTTTTTAATAAAGAAACAAATCCTTTTAGTATTTTTGGAAAACGTTAAATATTCATATGATATATGATAAAAATTAAATTTTTGCACCACTTAACAATTCTTGAATTAAAATAAAAATATGATTTATAGTTTTTCATTAAAAAAAAGAAATTAAATAATCCTTTTCTTTGTGGGTCCCCAAAAAAAAATTCTCATGTGACAACGGAATTTATTGTCGATTTATTTATATATGTATAATAAAATAAGGGACTATGAAATAATTAAAAAGTAATAGTTAGCAATAGAAATATACATTTATTTTTTGATCCTATATTTTTTAATTTATAGCTTAAATATTATTTGCCAAATTCGATTCTAATTTCAATTTGATATTTTCGTCTATTTTTTATTTTGACATGCAGATTGTGAAAACTTCGGAATTTCACGCAGTTACGAATGATTAAATATAAAAATATAAAATATTGTTAACTTCATATTATTTAACGTCTCAAATTAATTATAGATTTAGCTAGACAAATAATATTATTTCCAGTCGATGATGAACTTTTACAGATAAGACTTATATAAACAAAATACAATAAAATAGATTTAAATGCCAAAATTTAATAAAATTATTTAACAATTGATTAATATGAACAAAAATTTAGTAAAATGTCTTAAAATTCGATTTATATGAACAAAATTTCGATTTATAATTCATAATGTTTAATTTAAATTAGTTATTCGAGCTGATTTTCCATCAAATAAAATAATTTTCGAAACATCTGGGAAATGTTTTTACACACTCTAGATTATTTTTTACAGAGATCATGTAACCACTAAAGTTATAAACATTATATCCTATAAAACAAATTTATAATATTGGACGCACTAAACTCGTTACAAACAACATAGGTATATTTTGGCATTGATAGTATAGATATCGATCAAGTAATTTATCATTATAGGTTTTCCCGGCTCAAAATATGCAAAAAAAAAAAATATTTTCAAAATAGGTAGCTCTGGTGAAATAAAGATTACCAGACCAAAAATTTTGGGTAGGAATTCATAATTATCGTACACTTTTTTAATTTCAAATATATGTCCAATATTACAAGCAAAAAAATTACATATTCTACCAATAAAAAAATTATGTTCAAAAAATTTTAAAAATTATTATGTTCAAAAAAATTTAAAAAAAAATGTATTCATTGGGGAATCGAACCTGACACCTTCACTCTTATAGTCCGATGTTCTAGCCACTAAGCCATACGGCCATATAATTTTTGCTTTCTAAAATATAATAAAAAAATTCTAATAAACCATTCATTGTTTTGTTTTTATTTTATTGTAGGGGAATAAAAAATAATACTCAAAAAAAAAAATAAGAAAAGAATTAGAATACTCAAAAAACGAGTTTGAAAAATTAACTAACCAATCAAAAAATTAATCTCATTGCCATATAATGAGATTTAATATTATTTAGGAAAATAAATCAAAAATATTTTTTGTATTTGTTTAGAAAGCTAAACTCATATAGGCAATATGGCTTAGTATTATAGTAGAACATCACACTGTAAGTCTGAAGGTGCCTGGTTCGATTCCCAATGAGGATTTTTTTTTTTTTAATAAAGAAACAAATCCTTTTAGTATTTTTGGAAAACGTTAAATATTCATATGATATATGATAAAAATTAAATTTTTGCACCACTTAACAATTCTTGAATTAAAATAAAAATATGATTTATAGTTTTTCATTAAAAAAAAGAAATTAAATAATCCTTTTCTTTGTGGGTCGCCAAAAAAAAATTCTCATGTGACAACGGAATTTATTGTCGATTTATTTATATATGTATAATAAAATAAGGGACTATGAAATAATTAAAAAGTAATAGTTAGCAATAGAAATATACATTTATTTTTTGATCCTATATTTTTTAATTTATAGCTTAAATATTATTTGCCAAATTCGATTCTAATTTCAATTTGATATTTTCGTCTATTTTTTATTTTGACATGCAGATTGTGAAAACTTCGGAATTTCACGCAGTTACGAATGATTAAATATAAAAATATAAAATATTGTTAACTTCATATTATTTAACGTCTCAAATTAATTATAGATTTAGCTAGACAAATAATATTATTTCCAGTCGATGATGAACTTTTACAGATAAGACTTATATAAACAAAATACAATAAAATAGATTTAAATGCCAAAATTTAATAAAATTATTTAACAATTGATTAATATGAACAAAAATTTAGTAAAATGTCTTAAAATTCGATTTATATGAACAAAATTTCGATTTATAATTCATAATGTTTAATTTAAATTAGTTATTCGAGCTGATTTTCCATCAAATAAAATAATTTTCGAAACATCTGGGAAATGTTTTTACACACTCTAGATTATTTTTTACAGAGATCATGTAACCACTAAAGTTATAAACATTATATCCTATAAAACAAATTTATAATATTGGACGCACTAAACTCGTTACAAACAACATAGGTATATTTTGGCATTGATAGTATAGATATCGATCAAGTAATTTATCATTATAGGTTTTCCCGGCTCAAAATATGCAAAAAAAAAAAATATTTTCAAAATAGGTAGCTCTGGTGAAATAAAGATTACCAGACCAAAAATTTTGGGTAGGAATTCATAATTATCGTACACTTTTTTAATTTCAAATATATGTCCAATATTACAAGCAAAAAAATTACATATTCTACCAATAAAAAAATTATGTTCAAAAAATTATAAAAATTATTATGTTCAAAAAAATTTAAAAAAAAATGTATTCATTGGGGAATCGAACCTGACACCTTCACTCTTATAGTCCGATGTTCTAGCCACTAAGCCATACGGCCATATAATTTTTGCTTTCTAAAATATAATAAAAAAATTCTAATAAACCATTCATTTTTTTGTTTTTATTTTATTGTAGGGGAATAAAAAATAATACTCAAAAAAAAAAATAAGAAAAGAATTAGAATACTCAAAAAACGAGTTTGAAAAATTAACTAACCAATCAAAAAATTAATCTCATTGCCATATAATGAGATTTAATATTATTTAGGAAAATAAATCAAAAATATTTTTTGTATTTGTTTAGAAAGCTAAACTCATATAGGCAATATGGCTTAGTATTATAGTAGAACATCACACTGTAAGTCTGAAGGTGCCTGGTTCGATTCCCAATGAGGATTTTTTTTTTTTTTAATAAAGAAACAAATCCTTTTAGTATTTTTGGAAAACGTTAAATATTCATATGATATATGATAAAAATTAAATTTTTGCACCACTTAACAATTCTTGAATTAAAATAAAAATATGATTTATAGTTTTTCATTAAAAAAAAGAAATTAAATAATCCTTTTCTTTGTGGGTCCCCAAAAAAAATTCTCATGTGACAACGGAATTTATTGTCGATTTATTAATATATGTATAATAAAATAAGGGACTATGAAATAATTAAAAAGTAATAGTTAGCAATAGAAATATACATTTATTTTTTGATCCTATATTTTTTAATTTATAGCTTAAATATTATTTGCCAAATTCGATTCTAATTTCAATTTGATATTTTCGTCTATTTTTTATTTTGACATGCAGATTGTGAAAACTTCGGAATTTCACGCAGTTACGAATGATTAAATATAAAAATATAAAATATTGTTAACTTCATATTATTTAACGTCTCAAATTAATATACATAGGTATATTTTGGCATTATAGATTTAGCTAGACAAATAATATTATTTCCAGTCGATGATGAACTTTTACAGATAAGACTTATATAAACAAAATACAATAAAATAGATTTAAATGCCAAAATTTAATAAAATTATTTAACAATTGATTAATATGAACAAAAATTTAGTAAAATGTCTTAAAATTCGATTTATATGAACAAAATTTCGATTTATAATTCATAATGTTTAATTTAAATTAGTTATTCGAGCTGATTTTCCATCAAATAAAATAATTTTCGAAACATCTGGGAAATGTTTTTACACACTCTAGATTATTTTTTACAGAGATCATGTAACCACAAAAGTTATAAACATTATATCCTATAAAACAAATTTATAATATTGGACGCACTAAACTCGTTACAAACAACATAGGTATATTTTGGCATTGATAGTATAGATATCGATCAAGTAATTTATCATTATAGGTTTTCCCGGCTCAAAATATGCAAAAAAAAAAATATTTTCAAAATAGGTAGCTCTGGTGAAATAAAGATTACCAGACCTAAAATTTTGGGTAGGAATTCATAATTATCGTACACTTTTTTAATTTCAAATATATGTCCAATATTACAAGCAAAAAAATTACATATTCTACCAATAAAAAAATTATGTTCAAAAAATTATAAAAATTATTATGTTCAAAAAAATTTAAAAAAAAATGTATTCATTGGGGAATCGAACCTGACACCTTCACTCTTATAGTCCGATGTTCTAGCCACTAAGCCATACGGCCATATAATTTTTGCTTTCTAAAATATAATAAAAAAATTCTAATAAACCATTCATTTTTTTGTTTTTATTTTATTGTAGGGGAATAAAAAATAATACTCAAAAAAAAAAATAAGAAAAGAATTAGAATACTCAAAAAACGAGTTTGAAAAATTAACTAACCAATCAAAAAATTAATCTCATTGCCATATAATGAGATTTAATATTATTTAGGAAAATAAATAAAATATTTTTTGTATTTGTTTAGAAAGCTAAACTCATATAGGCAATATGGCTTAGTATTATAGTAGAACATCACACTGTAAGTCTGAAGGTGCCTGGTTCGATTCCCAATGAGGATTTTTTTTTTTTAATAAAGAAACAAATCCTTTTAGTATTTTTGGAAAACGTTAAATATTCATATGATATATGATAAAAATTAAATTTTTGCACCACTTAACAATTCTTGAATTAAAATAAAAATATGATTTATAGTTTTTCATTAAAAAAAAGAAATTAAATAATCCTTTTCTTTGTGGGTCCCCAAAAAAAAATTCTCATGTGACAACGGAATTTATTGTCGATTTATTTATATATGTATAATAAAATAAGGGACTATGAAATAATTAAAAAGTAATAGTTAGGAATAGAAATATACATTTATTATTTGATCCTATATTTTTTAATTTATAGCTTAAATATTATTTGCCAAATTCGATTCTAATTTCAATTTTATATTTTCGTCTATTTTTTATTTTGACATGCAGATTGTGAAAACTTCGGAATTTCACGCAGTTACGAATGATTAAATATAAAAATATAAAATATTGTTAACTTCATATTATTTAACGTCTCAAATTAATTATAGATTTAGCTAGACAAATAATATTATTTCCAGTCGATGATGAACTTTTACAGATAAGACTTATATAAACAAAATACAATAAAATAGATTTAAATGCCAAAATTTAATAAAATTATTTAACAATTGATTAATATGAACAAAAATTTAGTAAAATGTCTTAAAATTCGATTTATATGAACAAAATTTCGATTTATAATTCATAATGTTTAATTTAAATTAGTTATTCGAGCTGATTTTCCATCAAATAAAATAATTTTCGAAACATCTGGGAAATGTTTTTACACACTCTAGATTATTTTTTACAGAGATCATGTAACCACTAAAGTTATAAACATTATATCCTATAAAACAAATTTATAATATTGGACGCACTAAACTCGTTACAAACAACATAGGTATATTTTGGCATTGATAGTATAGATATCGATCAAGAAATTTATCATTATAGGTTTTCCCGGCTCAAAATATGCAAAAAAAAAAAATTTCAAAATAGGTAGCTCTGGTGAAATAAAGATTACCAGACCAAAAATTTTGGGTAGGAATTCATAATTATCGTACACTTTTTTAATTTCAAATATATGTATATATAGGGCCCAATATTACAAGCAAAAAAATTACATATTCTACCAATAAAAAAATTATGTTCAAAAAAAAAAAAATTATTATGTTCAAAAAAATGAAAAAAAAATGTATTCATTGGGGAATCGAACCTGACACCTTCACTCTTATAGTCCGATGTTCTAGCCACTAAGCCATACAGCCCATATGATTTTGCATTTCTAAAATATAATAAAAAAACACATGAATCATAATTTTTGGGTAATAGCATTCTTAATCTATGGTAATAGTAAACAGTATTTTGATATTTTTTTGTGTTGTTTTTTATTTTTTTATTTATTTAATCAAGAAAAATATACGATATAAGATATTACATTTTTTAGTTATTTATGTATATATAAATAAAAAAGAAAAGAAAAAAAGCCATAGAAAAATTTTTTGTTTTGGGTTATGGTAAATAGTATTTTGATATTTTTTTGTGTTTGTTTAATTATTTATTTAAACAATAAAAATATACAATAGAAGATATTACATCTTTCAGTATGCATGCATATAAAAAAAACGAAAAACGAATAAAAAAAAAACACGAAGCAGTCATAGAACTGCCTACAGAAGTTTATACTTAAGATTTAAACTATGAAATAACAGTGGCTACAAATAATGGACTGCTTTTGGACTGATGGACTGATTTTTATTTTAATTTACATTTTTTACTGAGCAGCCCATCATTTGTAGCCACTGTTATTCATAGTTTTTTTCATAGTTTTTAAATCTTTAAGTATAAACTTCTGTAGGCAGTTCTATGACTGCTTCGTGTTTTTTTTTTTTAGATTCTTTGACGGAAACTGAATTTAAAAAGGGTACTTGATTTAACTGGGACGGAAACTTTTTTTTCGTTCAAAAGCATTCAAATACATAACTTTGTGGTAAGACATAACTTGCGGTGAGCAAATGTTAGTTGCCGGAAAGATATTATTACTTTCGAATAAAGGATTTGGTTTCCTATACACTATGTGTGTACGTTTTGTGTTAAAAATGAATGTGCCCTCTATAGTAATTTATTGAACTAAATTATGGAAGTAGTTTTTATTTAAGCTTTCGAAATTCGTTTAAAAAAAAATAAATAAAAACACGAAAACACAATTTCACAAATTTTTGTTTTATTGAATATTTTAATCTTTGTACAATCTAGGCCTTCAGGCAGCACACTAAAGTAACTAAAGCTACATCGCAAAATACTCTTTTTTTCAAAAATTATTAATTTTTTATTTGCAAATTATTCACGTAATCTCTCCTGAATTACTCGTCTAAATGAATCCAACAAATATAAATAAATTATGAATACCCGATAGAAAAGCTTTTTACTTTTGAAAAAATTTCTTTCTTGAAAATTTTCTTCTGTAAAATTTACGGAAAACTATATATTTATGCGATATATTTTTATGGATATCAATGCTCTAACTATACATAAAAACATTAATCAATTTATCACGATATATCATAAAAATTATAAGTGCAATAGATATACTTTTTTTTTTTAGAAATAACAAATAATTTTTGCTTTATTAACAATAATTTGGAATTTACTACAGAACGATCCAAACATGTACGCACCGTCATCACCATCCTAGAAATTTATGTACATACGTAAGAAAAATAAAATTTACAATCTTTTTGTGCTTTATTTTTATTATATCATCGCAATATTTGTTAATATTCTCCACAAAAGGAAATGTCTTTCGATACATTAACTTGAAAATAAAAGTAGAAGAAATATTTGTCTTTTTTAGCCAAAAATCTAGACAAATAAAAAAAATAATATATAATTTTTTTTTGGCAATTTGAATATCATCTGCATTCTTATCTTTTAATATTTTATACAATTCTTTAAGAGAAAAACAGCATTCTTAAATTATATATAATTTTATTATTTCTTCAATATTTTTTCATCGCTGCTATATATTATGTATGATGGGCAGTAGTATGATTTTCTTTCAGTGACATTTTCACTAGGACCGATTTGAATGAAATCTGATTAAATGACGTTTATTATTCAAATACACAATTGCTAACCGAAGTTAAATTCTAAATTTTGAAAATGAAACAAAAAGGTTTAAAATTGGATATAAAAAAACTTCCGAAAATTTAATTGTTAAAACTAAGTTGATTTTAAGTTGGAAACGATCTTACGAAAAATTTGTTATTTTCTAACGTTTTTCTAATGTTAATTTTCAACTTCGGAAAATTAGTTCATTTGAAGTTAAAAATAATTCTTTTGAAAAAAATAGGTGCACTTCGGGATTCGAACCTACGTCCTCAGCATTGCAAATCGCTAACACACCACACAGAAAATGTGTACACCAAATTTATATTTTCTATTTCATGTACTTTTTAAATTTTTAACGTTAGAATTACTTGAGTTATAAATCAAAATAAAACCTTTTAATGTGCATGTGATCGGTAAGTTGTATTTACAATCGCAAATTTAGCTCGGTAAATGGTATATTACTTGCCTCGATACACATGTAATTATTTAATTAAATAAATTTTATTTACATTTTCCGTATTAAGTAAATTTTATTTACTTTCTTCATTTTGAACTTTTGTTTATTTTTTGCATTGCAAATGTATTGATTACAACTACCTCTCACATGCACATTAAAACAGTATACAAAACATGTTAATAAAATTTGTTATACAACTCGTTGTGTATATACATAGACACTTGTCAATATTATATCACTCGACCTAATGGTCTCGTGTCTATGTGTTTTTGTGTATACACAACTCGTTGTAATAACAAATTTTCTTAACATGTGTTGTAATCTACTATTTCTAATTATATTTTCGGTATTTGGGTATGTTTTATTTCTTCTCCGTATATTCTTTCAATAAATATATGTTTACATATTTCTGTCATGGAAACAAAAAACCCAAAATTTTTGTCCAAACATAAAACCAAAAGTTTTTCAGAAACAAATTTTCATTGTATCTTCTAATTCAAAACAATGCTATCTATCACTTTTACCAAGAACGTGAGCAATTGACCTCTAAATTTAATTTATAATAATTCCTCAATAGAATTTTCTAAAATATATTTAGCAACCTGACATTTTTTTCATTTTTTCAAGTTAATCGTTAGACTTTCATTTTACATTTATTTTATAGGCTGATATTTGACCTAAGTTTTCGCATTTCAGATTTAAAAAAAAAAAAATTTTTTGGGAGTTATGACGATTCTTGTGGCAGAAGGCTTGGAAAATTTTGAAACTTCAAACTATCATCTCTCTGTTGTTAAATTTACAAGAATATTTTCAGATATCATTTTAAGTAGGTATTCGTGCGGGCTTTCTTTGTAGGTGCTGGCAACTCGGTGTTGCCAGTTTAACCCAGAGAGAAACCCTAAAAACACTGAAAAAACAAAAAATGGGTTTTTTCATTTGTATGTACTCCCTCAATTTTCAACCGATTTGGTCACTCTATACCATTTTGGTAAGGTCTTCCAGACCACTTTAAAAAGCCGCTTTCGCAGGTTGAAATTTTTTAATGTTTTAGAAGATAATTCACTTCTTAGAATTTCCCCATACAAAAAAATTACCATTTTTAGCCATTTTCAAAAAAGTTGTACTCCATGATCTTACGTACGATATTTTTCAAACTTCGCAGATAATTTGTACATATTTATACCTTTCCAAAGCCGCTTTCGCAGGTGAAATCGGTCCAGTACTTTCGGATTGGCGGCATTTTATATAAAACCAGTTTTGAAGTTTTTTGGTTCGATTTTTGCTCAGTTTTAGTGTTGTTTTTACTGTATATATTTTCTAGAACTGTTTTAAACAGACTCCCCTTCCATTTCACTTTCATAGACATTTCAATTAAAGCTTTGAAATTCTTTTTTTTAATGTTTCTTCCACATCAATTTCTTTTCCAAACTTATAACCTAAACTTTTTGCTATTGTAATTTGTTTTTTCAGTATTTAATCCTATATGATTTTACAATAATTTCTGAAAGGCATACAGCAAGTTCTAGAAAATCGAGTATCTCCAAACAGGCCTGGACTGGGAATGAATTTAGGACCGGGAAATTCAAATTTTCTTTGTAAAAAAATTTTCTCACGCTTAAAAAAAAATTAAAAGAAAACATTATAATTTTAGACAACAGATTTTAGTACCGCCGACCAGGAAACTCCTTCTAGCTTGTTAGGCCAGTCCAGCTGTGTACCCGAATGATTCAAAATCTCACTCACGAGTTGTTTTGAGTCGCTTTTACGTTTTTTAGTAGTGGATATTTCTTTTAAATTATTCGAACGTTTTATCCGTTCATTCACGTTCCAACATGCATTTCCTAAAAACATGTTCTCATAAATTTTGGTTTTTCAGTCATTTTTGTTATGGATTCGTTCTTTAAAATTGAGTTTTTGAATAATAACGGACATTTTTTTTTTTCGTATTTTTTTTAATTTGGTATACCTCTTTTATTTATTATTCGATTCTTAAATTTTTTTTTTTTGTTGGAAAGGTCTTGAAACGGTCTTTTTTTGGTTTCATTTCTGTAGTACAAATGTTGCCCAAAAGGTGGAGTAATTTTAGTTTAATACACAAAATTGGTTAAAACCATCTATACAATGTTTTCAGGAACTAAAACTTTCTAAAAAATGAAGGTAAACTCCTCCTGAATCAAAGTCTAGAACATCATGAAAGGCTATTTCGAAGTTTTCATACTCAAAAATGCTTAATTTCAAAGTAACCAAAAAGTAACGGTAAAACCTAAAAAAAACCAAAATGGCGGCAAACTTGTTGAACAAACATAATTTCTAATACCACTTTCTACCACTTTCAAGAATAAAAATCCAATTTTTGCAAAAAACGCGTTTTTGTCAGGTTGCTAAATATATTATTATGATTTTGATATATAATAAAAGCTATTATTTTTCCACTATATTCTTACCGTTTTATTTCCTAAATTTTTCACTCTACAATTTAAATATGCTGTTTTTCCTAATAGTGCTGTAACATTTTTTGACGCTGTCTTATCAAAATAAGGTCCTGTTTTTGGTTCATCTATTTCGATGACTATTTGTGGTAAATTAGATGTTGTTATCATCATTTGCGTTGTAGTTGACATTAATGATATTGCACTCGATGTTGTTAATATATGTTTATTGCCACTATTTAAATGTGTGAGGCCATCGTCACCAATAATGCTATTTAAATTGTTACCAATTTTACTATTATTATCATTAATATATTTTTTATTAACATTTTCATTAATAGCGGTGGTGCTATTACTGCTGTTATTTAGATTTCCTAGGCTACTGCTGCTACTGGTGTTGTTACTGCTGTTATTATTATTTAAGCTGCTACTACTTCCACCGGAAACAAATACATTATTTAAATCCTTTTGTTTTCCGTTTTCTCTTTGTGCTCCATCAACTGGAAATAAAATAAATGTAATGAAAAATTAGTGCTGCATATATATGGAAAATATTTATGTTTATTAGTATAATGATTTTAAATTTTTTTTTGATATTTTTTAATAATTATTAAAAATTTTATAAATAGTGGAAAAAGACTTGAAAAAGTTGAAAAATAAAATAAATAAATGTAATAAAAATGTTTATAATTTTTTGAAAATAGTATGGTAAGCATACAACAGCGCTGTTGAAATTTAAAATGTTTTGGAAAACAACATAATAATTAAAAATCACAAAAAGTATATATTTTTAAAGATCAACATTATTTGACCAACAATTTTCTTAAATTAATAATTAAAGCATAATTGTATCGGTTGGTTGGAACGGTTTTTTATTAAAAACTTAAGCCAAACTAAGTTAATAAATAAAATAATGCAATTTTCGAATTTATTTAAAAAAAAATTATTTTCACATTATAACTTTTCCCTTTCCATCTTACATATTTAAATGATATACGTTAAATATCATTCCTCAAAACACTATTATTAAAATAAGAAGACTATCAATATATCAATGTACTTATAATTTGAAAATTCAGTTTGATTATTATATCAAAATACTACACCTTAACTAAGTAACATAAATAATTTTTATAACTTGACAATTATGATTACTTCTATAAGAAATGTAAAAAACCGTGGTATTTTTTACTTGATGACAGATATATACATATATATTTAAAATTATACTTGTGCTCGAAAGAAATTAATAATAACTATAAATACTTATAATGTTCATTATGTAATATTAATAAATTATTTTTGTTACAACTAAATTTATATAATTTTTAAGGCCGATTTTTTTAGTAGATTAGTATCTAGTTTATTTCTACTTTTAATCAATAACATCAAATAAAAACATAGAAATTAATAAAAAACTATTCAATTTTAGTTCATTATTTTTATATTCATTAAAACATTCCCTGTATATATATTTTATATTTCAGTTAGGTGTAATATATTTAATATGTTCAAATATAGATTATATTTGCATAGTAAAACATACATTATTTAATTATCCACTAATTTAAGAAAACTAAGTATATGTTATTTAAAAAAAATTTATAACTAATGTTTATAAATAATGAATTTAATATTATTCCAACGTACTACATTATATTTGCATTGAAGCTGAGAGAAAATTAAAATAATTGTATTTCCTTAATAGAAGCTATTAATTATTTTGTTACAAATTAATTGCAGTTGCAACATCGTCGTCATTTGGATAATGGATTTTAATTTTCTTAAAGGCTTTCCTTAAAAAAATATCAAGTACGTACTAAATTATATAATATATACCTACTAAGTATATACATTATATATTTTATTTTCGGTATAATAAACTTTAACGAAAATTGGTGAATATTTTTTTTTTATTTTTTTTTATTACAACCATTAAATAAAAGATGAAAATTGAAATTTTATACTGTTTTGGGCAAATTTTCAAATGAGATAATGTTGCAAAAAAAAAAAATAAAGAATTAAATAAAAAATAAAAAAAATTTCTTATAAATTACACAGCAAGACATACCAAAATAAAAAAAAAAAAAAAAAATTAAATTAAGATAAAATTTTCTTTTTAAAAGAAATTTAGATTTATGCCGGACGATAAAAAAATTTATGAGGCAGGTTATTTTTGTTAGGTTGCAAAATGTTAAAATAACAGAGATAATTAATTTTTATGATTTTATATTTATATTTTATACCATTTTATAGTATTTAATTTTTTTTATTTTTTCATAATTAAAGTCTTAGCTCGGAAACAGTCTAAGAATTTATATGATTTTTTATTATTTCCACAAAACCTACTTTTGAAATTTACTTCCATTATAGGTCTATAATTTTTTGAATCAGTATTATGTATCTTTATTTATGATGAAATTAATGAAAATTGGCACCTGTAAGTTCATGAATGTCAGATGTAAACATTTTCATATAAATATTCTTTAAAAAAATGCATTATTTAATATGCTGTTTAATTATATATTGCTCATAAATGAGTATATCAAATTTGGCAAAATAAAAAAAGTTCCAACATTATATTTTAAGTATTAACACTTTTCTTTTATATATCTCGAATTTTATAATTTTGAATCATGAAGACTAAGTATAAAGCAAAGCTTTAAATTTTTGTTGATAAACTTCTTTATTTTTAATACCAATTAATGACAAAATAAATTTTCATCCAATTTTATTTTAAATTTTAACATTAATTTTATAAAAAAAAGTTAAATTTATAAAAACCAAATTATGTCAATGACCAAAGCTTTGAATAGAATTTGAATTAAAATAAAAACCTCATTTTCATAAAATCATAAACACTTAGAGAATTTTTTTTTTTTTTTTTTTATAAATAAATTAAAGTATTTATGCAGATTTGAGGAAAATTTACAGAAAATTATATATATATAACAAATATAAAAAACTATACATAAGTATATTAAAATATATTTTATATAAATATCTATCTTCGTATTAAGGTTTTAACATAAGGCCCATTGGACTTTATGTGACTTTTACAGCGACACAAAGGCCGATGGCGTTTTGCCATTTTCAAATGTGACATAAAGTTCAATCCAAAAACGTCAAAAATCGAGCGATGTTTTTAAATTATATTCTTATTATCTTGTCTATTTTTTTTTGTAGCTTTGTAAGTGATATAAGATCAATTCGGCTTTTTGTCTGCAGGCGTGAAGACAGTTCGATCTGAAATTATTATTTCGATCAAGCTTCGTACATTTTCATTTCGAACTATTATAATAGCGCCATCAAGCGCCACTATAAAAAGTGACAAAAAGCCAATGGGCGTTATGACATTGGACGTTAAGACACCGCATCATATACATACCTATATAAACTTAAGAATGAAATCATTTAAAAATAAATAAAAATTAAAAAAAAAAACAAAACTTTTAAAGAATCTGCTTAAAACCATCAAAAAATAAATTGAAATAAGGAGAAAATTAAAATGAAAAAAATTATAATAAGTAAAAGAAAATTAGGAAAAGCAGACTAAGTTATAATTAGGTAATTCCAAATCTTTATTTTTTTTTTAAAATACACATAAGAAAACTTTGTATTTCGTAATATTTTTGAGGAAGATAATTGTATACAAGTGTATATATGTCTGTGTGCAGTACCCCTGTGAATATAAATGTTCAATAATATTAAATGGTTTTTTTATTCAAAATGTTATGGGTACATGATATCACAATAAAAATTTATCATTATTATTATTATTATACATATAGGTATATATATTTTTTTAAGTTTTCGAAAAATCATTAAAAAATGTCTTCGAAAAATATAAATGCATTATCATCATTTAAATTCAGATTATTTATGTTAATTTTAAACAATTATGATACTGCAAGATAATAATATCTTATATTATTATTTGCATCCGTTAACCCAAGTGCAATTTAATTTCGTTATTTTCTAATTATGAGAAAATATTTTAAAATCAGACAACTAGTATCAAAAATCAATTTAAATTAAAATCAAAATTAAAAGAAAATATCATGAATTTGCCTTAATTGCTAACCTAAACAACATGGGTATATCGCAATTTGAGATTTAAATTTGAATTTAGTATTTACTTCTGTTTTGTTTTGGTGTCTTTAAATGAATATTGTCAGAGTTTTCATTCTGTTATATCGGCATAGGTGTCTATACCCGTCTATGTAGTCAAAGTTAATAATATATTCTATAATCTATATAATATAGGTTAGAGTTTCGTTTCTGGAATTTCCCGAAATCCTGGGATTTTTCTTCATTTCCCCAGAAATTTAATTCAATTCGAATGAGTATTATAGTTTTCATTCAAAAAAAATATATTTCACTGTTATATCCATTAACATTTTATCTAAAGAAATTATTTTCAAACATAAAGTTACACTTTATTTAGATTTTGATTTTAATCTTAAATTCAGAAGAAATTGAACAAAAAAATAACTTGCAAATTGCGGGAATAAGTGTTCAATGGAAATTCATGGAAATTTCAATTAACTACGGCACCTAACTTCCAAAAGAAATTAAAAAATTTGAAAATTCACAAAATTATTTAACAGTTTAAAAACAATGAGACCTAATTTAACGGAGAAACAACGAACTTCAATATTTTCAACAAAAAAAAAATCATTACTAAGTAATCATTGACTAAACCAATTAAGCTTTTTGAAAAGCTATTTTATTAAGAATAGAGAAATTAATAATTTAGCCCTCAGTAGTTCCATTCTACATACTATATTCATTATTTACTCGATAGTTTGATATAATGGCAATAAACTGTACGATTTATTTTTTCGACTAGAGTATAATTTTTTTTAACAAATATATAGTTAAAGTTATTGTTTTTAGTTTTCGTTAATATTTTTCATGTTTCCAGGATTCGGGGACTTCTCGAAAAAATTAGTTTCACAGTAAATTTAAAGATGCTGGGAAATGGAAACTGTAACAGGGGCATCCGCAGACTTTTTTCCAGGAGGGGAAAAGCTAGAAAAAGTCAAATATACGACTAGTCGAATAGTCAACTTGAAATTCTCATGATTAATTACCGAACTCTGCTTTGAGTAAAAAAGTCTTGCACTTTTTAGTAAGAAGCTTCCTCACCGCGAAAAGGTAGATACAAATCGAGAAAGGTTTTTTGTTTTTTATTGGGGTTTTTTTTTTTTTATTTATTTTTTTTTTTGTAACTTTTTTTTTTCTTTTTTTTTCGTTTTTAAAATTTTTTTTTGGTTTTATTTGTTTTTTAAATTTTTTTTTTGGGTTTTTTTTTTTTTTTTTTATTTTTTTTTTTTTGTGTTTTTTGTTTAGTATTTTTTTAGTTCTCTTTTTTCTGTTTTTTATTCATTTACATTTTCGTCAGAAAATAACAAAAGTATTCTTCGTTCGGTTTGTCCAAATTTATCGATCACTTTTCGAATAAACGCTTCATCGCCCTTTTTTAACATATCTCTGTGAACACTCAACATACAAAGTCCGCTGATTCTGTTGAGTTGAGCGTAACCATGTTTTTACTCGTCGTATGTACTAAAAGATCTTTCTATTGTTGCTGTTGTTACTGGAAAGATCTGAGAAGTGCTGCTTGAATCTTAGGCACAAACTCGGCAGCACTAAGAATATCATCCAAAGTGTTTGTCTCCTTGTCCTGCAATATTTGATGTCATACAATCCCTTCACTAATCAAGATTCCTATTTCATCTATTTTCAACAATAATTCTTTAACTTGATCATGATTCAAGGTTTTGAAAAATGAAGGATATAGAGCAAAATAGTTGAAAATACTTTTATTTTCTTCTGGATATTCTGGATATTGAAAGAACATATTATAGAGTCGATGTATGGTAAGAAAATGCTAAGTCTATAATATTCTTTTAGGTCTGTTGTGGGATAGTTCGCTCTTTTGGTTTGTCTTCCTACAGTCCGTGGCATTTTAATCTGGATACCGATCTCCTCCCCGAACTTTTGGCATTCTTCAAAAATTGAGTCAAATCAACCTCTGTCTCGATCGCCCTGAATAACCGATATTAATGATTTGATATGATTTATATGATTTTAACATGCTAGCAAGTTTTTTTCCTTTTTCTGCAATAACAAGGTAATGAGTTCTAATATTTCTGAATACTTAGACATAACGAATAAACATAAAAGAAATGTAGAATTTTTTGCAGCACAATACAAGGAATGGGCTGTTGTTTTTTTTTTATGGAGCCTTCCGATATTTCAAGCAGTTTCTCTATTATTGTTTGAAAATGCTTTTTGAATAAGCGCATAGATTTCTGTTTCTCGGTCAAGCGGGTTTCACACAACATAGGGATTGTTGGAACCAATTGCCTTCGAATATTACTCTCTCTGAAGAAATTAATTATTTCCTTTATTGTACCAATAGTGTTTCTGACATCACCCACATTATTCAAATCATTAACAACCAAATTCAGTCTGTGCGATGCGCAATGAACAAAATGGGCATTTGGATACTTTCTCTGCATTATAGCTTTTACACCATTTTCCTTTCCCGACATTTCTATTTTTACGATAACTAGACAACTAGAACTAGAAAGTTCCAAGAAGAAAAGAAACTTTGAGAAAAATATGTTTTCAGTTCATAAATAGAAATTTTGTGATGTGATTGATATTGTTAAATGTTTCCCAGGAACTGTCTCTTATTAAAACGTCTTCAATCTTCATAACGTTCAAGTATCAAGTTCACTATTCATTAGTTTAAATTAATTTCCTTGAAACAAAAGAAGCCAACTTTGTTCTCGATCGTATAAATGCTCAAGAATATTTCTTCGTCTATGCTAGTAACCGAACTGAAACAATGTTTCTATCGAATTGTTAAAAAATGGTTTTTAAAATTTATTCTTCCAATTTCCGGGAGGGGCACAGTCGCGTAGTTAGGGGGGAGCAAGCGGGGCATCATGCCCCGGGCGCCAAATTGTCCGCAAAACAAAAAATTGCTGTATAATTTTTATTTTTATTATAATTGATTTGTGGAAAACATATTTTTAATGTATTGCCAGTGTAATATAGTAAATGTTAATTCAAAAATAAAAAGGAAATAAAGGAACACTAATAGTCTTAATCAAACTGTGTAATAATATATTTATAATAGAAAGGGCACGTCTTCGGATTTGTTTATCTTTAAATTTAAGGAATTTTATTGTTGTGTTAGGGATATGTCAGGGAATTTTTAAGTGTGGAAAGAGAAAAATTTTGAAATGATGAACTTTGATGATATTATTGATACATTTGCTTCATCAAAAGCAAGGAAAATTTATATATAGTAATTAGTATTATAATCATATTAGATATGTTTAAATATATGTATCTCTATAGAGATAATAAATATTTATTTTTTTATTGTTTTAAAACTGCGTTTTTTTAAAATATTTCTTTATAAGTATGTAAAATAAATAATAGGTATATATTGAACAAATTGTAGATGATCATATACATTTCAAAATCTAGTCTTGTTTCCTCCACTAAATTTTTTGTCTCAAATTTAAAGCCTAGCTTGAGTCTATGACTTTATTTATTTTACTTTATTTATTTATTAATTTGTGAGTATATTTTACATTTAATAATACTGTATATGGTTTTCGAATAGCGGGTATTGTGCCCCGCGCGCGAGTTAAGCTCGCTACGCCACTCTAATATACATAATTGTGAGTGTTTATTATTTCTTGGAAATTAAAATAATTTATAGTATTGTGTCAAAGAAATTTCATGTGACGTTTTCATATCAAAAATAGAAATAACCTACCAATGTTAATTTAACCGACGTTGTTTTTTGACGATAAATTCTATAGCTAGGCCGGCGGAAATAACCTTTCTATTTCTATCTATAATAAGCCAAAATTAAATCTATAAAAAAATTTTTTGTATAGCTCTTTTTCTATTAATATTATTATTATTTATATATTTTTTTTTTTTATTTCGAATTCATCATCATTTGAAATAAAAGCGTATTGAATATCAATTACCTAATTGATATTTCTAAAAAAAAAAAAATTCTTTTATTTTTTTAAACAAATAATAAAAAAAAAGTGTTGGAAAACTTTTAGAAAATATTGAAATGAAAAATTTATATCTCCCATAATTTGAAAAGTTTTGAATAAAATTAATATTCATCTTTATTAAAAAACAAAAAACTTTTTTTGATTTGATTTTCTCTGTTCTTGCTCTAGTTTTTTTTGAAATTTTTTAGCTCAAAAATAGGCTTCATCTTTTATGATTTTCATAATTAGATCTTTTCTTTTGGTATGTATGAACATCTATAGAATACACCGAAAATCAAATTTCTTCTTCTTGTTTATTCTAGTATATAATATAACTATTAAAGTATTCAAATGCTTATTCTATGCATTTGAAGATGGATATCAGCAGACTTTTTGGTCATGGGTAAAATTCGCATTAGATGAAAATATTTTAAACTTATAGTGGGTCAGTGGCAATTTTATATGGAAAGTGAAAATGAAAGAATATAACTTGAAATTTATTTTGCAGAAAGCAACATAAAATTTATCAATGGTACTACTATTTTAAAAATTCTAAAATTTTTTAGATCCCATTCAGAAACTAGGTTTTACAAAAACAATTGCTGGAAAACTTTCAATTTTATATGCAATTATTGAAAACAAAAAATATATTTATTGATTTGGGAACTATGTATTTTACAATTTCAAAGCAGGTAGAGTACGATTCAAATCACTTGACCAATCGGTTATGCAAAGCTTTCCCTTTCCATAACAAAATTCCATACAAAATTGCATGAGCTTTTTTTCTTAAATAATTTCCCCTAAATTTTGTATGGAATATTGTAATGGAAAGGGAAAGCTTTGCATAACGGATTGGTCAAGTGATTTGAATCGTACTCTAACATGAAATGATGCTTTGGTCATCCCGTGACTCACAGATTATATAGTTTCCCCGACTTTGGATATATATATAGGGCGGTAGACAAGTTCCAGAAAAAATCATGACTGGAAGTCAAAGCAGCTTGTTTTTAAATACTTAAGTACTTAATGTATATCTAACTTAAGTTTAATATAATTATCATAGATGTAAACAATAGCACAACTATCACTTAGAACTTAGATAAATCAGATGTTTTTTTTTGTAGACAACATCTTTAAAATTTGTTTTTAATGAAAAATACATATTTTGGTAAGAAATTTTTTATTTGGATTGAATATTGTAAAATAAATTTTATAGACTTAATACATACATTTTAGAATTAAAATTAATTTATTCAATTACATGAATAAATGTACATTTTTAATTAAAAGTTTAAGAATGATTATTTTTTTGTTTTATTTTTTTTATATTTTTCTAAAAAAAAAAATGTATTTCTCTATCTCTATAATATAATTAATTTTCCCAAAAGAAAATATTTGTAATACCAGAATTTACACACAATGTGTTTTTATGCATAAATTTGGATTTCTGTCTGAAATTGCAAAAAATAAAAAAAAATTTTATTAATTGAATTTGATATTTTTTGGGTTATTCAAATTTTATGTTTTGTTATATACATTATATAATATATATTATACTATATATAGGAATAATATTTTACAAATACAAATATTAAAAAAAATAAATTCAATTTGTTATGCTTACAATTGGAAATATGTATGTACTATATACATAAGCATTGAACATAATAATGCATATTGTGCAATTTTTTAAAAAACATTTTCATTTTGAAGAAAACAAAAGTGTCGTGCTGAAGGTATTTTTTTTTTAATTTCAGGAAGTTGAAATTGTATATCAATTTGAATTGCAAAATATTATGAAATCAATTCTCTAATGCTAATCTTAGTAGAGAGAATACCGTTGCGAAAAATTTTCATGAAAAAAAGAAATATAAGTTTTAAATGTCTTAACATCCCAAAGTGAAGTGAATTTATTTTATGCAGCTGAGAATATATTTTAAAAATAAATTTATTTTTTTATCACTTTTTAATGTTAACATCTGTACACTACACTCTGTCTTATTGTAGTAGTTCAAAATATCAAATTACGGCGAACTTAATTTTTTTTTTTTATTTTGTTAGCTAATAAATGTTAAAGTGCATATAAAAATTTAGAATGAAAAAGGAAAAAGAGGAAATGCATAATTAAATAATTTTTATTTGAATACAATAAGTATCGAAAATTTGAGCCTCAATTGACGCTTTGAACATCCTGAGGTTTCGTGCCTGACACAAACTATTATTTCGTTTTTGACACTGTCGAGGATTGAATTGTGAAAATGCTTTCTAATTGCATGCCTATTTTATATTTTATAAATATTGCATTTCCAACATTAATCAGTCGGTCAATCGTCTTCTTTCTTTATATTTACAAAGCCCTTTCGTCAATAATTATTTTAGCAAAATGTTATCTTTCAATTACACAACATCTTAAAATATGCTTCTTGCGGAATTCCCAAATAAATAAAGTTTTTAAAAATTAAAAGTTTTGAAATCAAATTATTTAAAGTTTTTGAAATTAAATTATTATGCGCACTTTTTGCAACAATATTGATTTTTTCCAACGTTATTATTGATAAATTTCAAAGTTATTTCCTACTACATTAGTTTTTTGCTATATAAAACTAAAAATCTTGTATAAATGTTTTACGTAATTTTTGTAATTTCTTATAAAAAGTTTAAATTCAATTTAAAATTCTATTAAAACAATGTTATTTTTATTTTACATTTTAATTTCGAAAATACCTAAATGCTTTTCAAGAATTACATTTATTATATTTGTATATTTTTCAGTTGGAAAATAACAAATTTTGCTAACAACAAAATGATATCAAAATAATAATAATAAAAAAGAAAATGGAATGGGGAAAACAAGATTTTAAATTTTGAATGAAGTATAATATAATATAATACACTTAAAAAATATATTTTTAACATTTTGTTTTCATATTAAAGTACCTTTGTACATACATATTTATGTATCATTTTATATCGTATAAATATAAATTATAAAATATATACATTAAATTATTTGTGCAAATAAATGCAATTTTATTTTAAAAATAATTTCTTCTCAAAATAAACAAAAAATATCTAACGCTTAAAAATCTAAAGTATTGGTTTTACAAACCGAAACAATGGCCATTACAATGGCAGCTAAAATAATGATACGGAACAACATGACGGGGTGAACAATCTGACTTTATTCCGACGCTTATGAGTTACGACGCTCAAAATCGCTGATAGAGTTAGGATAAAACAACCAGGTAACTCTTATCTGGATAAAAGGCTGTTCGGGAATCGAAGGGAATATGGACGGACTAGCTAGAAATGTTAAGAATAGTGATACAGAAAAACTAAACACTTTCCATGAAGAAACAAAACTCAAGAACCTAATTGATAGCGAGATTTGCGACGAACACAGGAAAATGTGGCAGCAAACAGAAGGGAATATAAACAACAAACAGATGTGGGGAAAACTGAACAAAAGATGATTTGACAGGCCCTAGCTGGGTCTAAACAGATCAAACTGTTCACAGGAGCACAGTACATACGTTCAAAAATCACGAATTTCGGATTGGAAGAACAACTAATAAACTTTGCAGAGGATGTGGAGAAGAACCTGTGCCACATGTTATATGGGAATGTCCTACGATTAGAACAAGAGCAAGAATGTTCGGGGCCTACTTCTGGGACGAACTCAGAGAGCTACAGGAACATAAATCAAAGGACCCGGTGAAGACAACTAGGCCTACCGGGTAGGGTAGTACAACGAGGACAACAGGCCTAAGAACAAGGAGAGAGGTAAGCACTTCGCCCATGCAAGCTAACCTAACCTATTGGAACAGTGCGGTAACATTTAATCGTATTATTTAAAGCATGTATCTTAAACATCGAAGACACAAATTATAATTTTTTTATCGTTTTACTTAAACACCTTAGATTTATAATATAAAAAAGCCATCTACAAATTTTTGGGAATTTCTATATTTAAAAGGTAGTTTTTGTTAAAATTTAGACTTACTATTCAAAACCCGTGAAATATTCACGGAAGTAAAATAAATTTGAAATTTTTGAAATACATTTTTAAATACTATTTTCCAACAAATTCACCTTAGCCTTGCTTTGCATTTTTCGAGTTTCCCAAAGTTTTTTTCATTGATTTTTTTTGATTCCGGCTAATTGTTTATAATGTTAATTCTAATAGATGTCTCTGTACTTGCACTTTCTTCTTTTTAATTCCAATTATTGATTTTAATGGCTTTTTTATTGATCTGATTACATACATATAAAGCAGACCTGGGAAAAGTACGGCCCGCGGGCCGCTTGGGTACCGGTATTAGTTTTTGTGCGACGAGAAAAAATTTAATTTTGAAAAATATTAAAAAAAAAATTTTTTTTAAAACACTACTAAGAATAAGAAACATATTTTTGTTTTTATTTTTTTACCGTTTACTGATGCTGGTTATTTTTTCTACATACATTTGTGAAAATTTCATTTCCATAATGAACATCAATAAAATAAAAACTCGTTACGAGCAGAGCTGACTAAATTTAAGTATTATTATGCAATATAAGTACCAGTATACTGTTACTGCAAAAATACTGCAGTATTTTCTCACACTATACTGGTACTGCAGAAAATGTAAGTACCAGTTTACTGGTACTGAAAAAATACTGCAATATTTTTCTACAATGTACTGGTACTGGAAAAAAAATTTCAGTACCAATATACTATAATTATATACTGGTGCTGAAATTTTTTTTCCAGTACATTGTAGAAAAATATTGCAGTATTTTTTAGTAGCAGTATACTGTTACTTAAATTTTCTGCAGTACCAGTATTTTGTGAGAAAATACTGCAGTATTTTTGCGGTACCAGTGTACTGTATTCAGTACAAAAATACTTAAATTAAGTCAGCTATGGTTATGAGCATCTATCACAGACGGGCACCTGGAAGCAGTATTAAAGATTTCAACTACAAAATTTTAAGCATATGTGGAAAAAATGATGGCAGCCTCCAAACAGCTACATTTATCTCATTAAAATAACTAATTGTTTCACTTTATTATTAATATTTTCATTTTTCACTTCAATTAATAAAGAATTACTTTTTTTTATACGAATGTATGTTTTTTTACACGAGTGTAATTGGCGGCCCCTTATTCGAATTTAGTTTTCGATCTTAAAAGTGTGCTTGATAAATAGAAACATGGTCGATTGCCTATTAATATTATGTTGATATCAAAGGCTCTAATACCAATTTTTATTTTGATTTAATAATTTTTATAGCTAACTACTATCTATACTTCAGAAAAAAAAAAAATTAAAAATAGAAAACACCCAGGAAACAAAAATATCGGGGACCATAAACAATTTTTGGAATCGTTAAACATGGAATCATTTTTCTTATGAAAAGATTGAAGATAAAATATGAATTTTTTTATTGCTAAATGATTTTAAGAGAACCTTTTTGATAATAAATCTCAGAATTTTCTTGCGAAAAAAAAAGACAAGACTTAAAGGAATAATATACAATTCGGATTTTAATGTTTTGCATATCCTATACAGAAAAAAAAATAAATAAAATTGGCTCATAAACTTTATAAAACATTAAAGAAAATTGAATTGGTATATCTCTGATTTATTCGCCTGAATTAAGCAATAAGTCATAAATTTAATTCACTTTTTTTTTCTTTTTAATTTTTATCAGAGAATTATAATCCAAAAATTTTTATTTACGTTAGGTATTATGTTAATGCTTTGCTTACTTACTACATATATGCATGTTGTAAAACCAAATATGTAATATTTTTGTAATATGTAACATACATGTATGTTATATTTTTTTTTTAGTTATCGAGTATTTGTTTTTATTACTCAGGTACCCGGGTGCTCGTGTAAGTAAGTTATTAAAAGCATAAAGCATGAAGTTATTGTGATTTCATATTATTTTGTTACCGTTTGCTATTGAGGTTATAGGTGATAATATAAAACGAACGATACGTTCTATTTTAATATATTACCAATCTGTTTCGTTTCCATCTTTATAATTTTTTCAAAGCTGGACCGACTGTCAAGATTCTAGAATAATAAAGTTGGAAGCGATATAACATATATTTGCAATAGATTAAAATACGAAAAATTGTTCGTTTTATTATCTCCTCCAAGCACTAATATGAAACATAATTTATTTTTAAAATATATATTTCTAATGGTTTTCGTTAGGGTTCTGAGTTTATTATTTAATTTCTATTTTCTAGCAACATTTTCTTAAATATTTTTAAATGCTACAAAATCAGAACTCACTTAGGTTCTATATGTAATTCTTAAAATTAGTAAATAATAATTTACTTGATAATTCGCTTGAATGTAAAAACTAAAGAAAACCCTGCGGAGGTAAAATAGTTAACTATCTAATATTGTCTCTCAATATTCGTTTGGGAGAACATTTTGGCTCCAGATTTAAATTTATTTTTAGGAAAATGTAAATTTAAAAAATACATTATAAAAACTTCCAAATTAAACAGTCAAGTTTGACCAAATTTTAAAACAAACGCCAACAGAACAAAATTCGTATATTTACATTTACTTATAGTTAGATTAATTTAAATTACTGAAATATTTTTAAAAGTAGTATAAATTAGGACAACCATTTGAATACGTTGACATTGTAAGAAGTATTTTGTTGAAATAAATAAAGTATATTGAATTTTTGTTATATAAGACATTGATTCTATTGAAAAATAAAAGAACTAAGGTACAATTTGTACAGATATTTTTTATGTACATTATGATAACTATTCAAAATCTAATTTTCAAATAAAATCATATAAAATGAAAATTATTGGTATACATATGTGCTTTGAAGAAAATTTAATCATATTTTTGGAAAAATTTTAGAAAAGGCAATAAGATGAGAAGAACAAAATTTACATAATACAATATTAGATATTAAGCCATATTACTTATTATTACATACTTTTTTTTTTTTTTGTAAAATAATTTATTTTATTTCATTTTCAACATTACTTGTTGTTTTTGTAATTTTTTATTTTAAATGTTACATAATTGCCTGTAAACAGTGACGAGACGAGAAATTTTTATAACCGGTTCTCTAGAACTAAAAACTAAATTTTTGTTTTAAATAAAATTTCTATTTGTACAAAATTATAAATTTTCAAATCATATTATTCTTTACCAATTTAATATTAAGTGCAACAAAAAATATGCTAATTGCTTATAAATAATTAAAGGAAAAAAATAAAGAATATGACGTGAAATGTCAAATTCAGCCTTCCGCAAAATTATATTTTATTTTACCATAAAATTAAAGTGAAATTTAAGTGAATCCGAAATAACAGCCAGTTCGATTAAATATTTAAACATTTAAGAAGCGGTTCTATAAAACCGTTGCGAGCCTATACAGCTCTCACTGCTTTTAACTTGCAGTTAAATATAATAACGCGCTGGTAAACATAACTTTCAAACTCTATAGTTAACGATTAATTATGAAATAATTTCTGAATTTTTTAATTTAATAAAAATAACCCGAGAAACTTGATGATTCCATTTGGCTAGTGAAAGATAAAGTTCATCCTAAATAAAATATTTTTCTAAAATTTTTGTCTTTTTTTTTTTTTTGTTATACCATAAATTTTTTTTTACCATAAATTTTGAATTTAATTATGGCATAAATAACATTGAAACGATACATTTTTTTTAAACTTATGTTTTTTCATCATTGATTTCCATCTCAAGCTTAGAAAATCTATAGAATAATATGTTATTTAGTGTTATTGAATGTAATTTTCATTAAAAAAAAATTACATATTTTTCTTCTGCTATTCCAACAGTGTGTACGAGAACAATAATATAAAACCTACACTTAAAAATGCTTAAAAACAAATATTAAATTTTATTATCAAATCAACGACATATTTATTGACTAATAAAAAATAAGAAAAATATAATATTAAGCCTTGATGAACATGAAACCTATATAATAAAATAAAAATAAAGTAAAAATAAAGTAAAAAAAAAAAAACTGTATTTATTTTATTTATTTTTTGTCATTGTTATAATAAAATAAAATTTTTCTGGGAATAAATCTGATCTAAATATTATATTTCTTCTTGTTTGATTTTCTTTCGTTTTTTTCATTATTAATAACATAAGTAATATATAGTCGAATGAAAGTGCCATCGTTGTTGTAATATGTCAAGAGTTCACAAACTTCAAATTTATTGTTCATATATTTTTTTCGTATAAATCGATTTACGATTTTGGATGTTTAGATGTTAAGTATAATAATCAATTACAAAATTTCCAAAAAAAAACTCAATATGATATACCTATATCCATATGGCCATGGTCTACTGCATATTAATGGTTTTAGTCACAGTTATACTGTTTAAAATTAATTAAGCATATCATAAGCACATACCATAAAAGTTATAATATACTCATTCCTAGGTTTCTTCTAGCTATCTCTCATTAAGAGATTGGTAAAAAAAATTTTTATTCAAAGTTTAATAAAATAATAAAGTATGTTATATACCTATTTATTGTCCATAATTCTACATTTCGACTTTTTTAACAACAAGCCTCAGATATTAACTTCCTGAATGTTGATAATTTCAGATTTATTGCTACGATGAACAAAGTGTCGAAACTCTTCTAGCGCAAAAATTTAAAGAACAGGCAAAACAACAATTTCCCACGCTCTTTGGCCTTCACAAAAATTGTTTGACACTCTCAGGAGTGTAGAATTTTGGAAAATAAATTTTTCCTCATAAGAATAAAAACATTTTTTTTCATTATCAATCAAATTTATGAAAATGTAAAAATGTTGAAGAAACTATATCTCATATATATAAGTCGTTGGCAGTTCCCTGAACCATGTAGTCATTTTAGTATACTTCTAAATTTAAAATTCTGATGTTTCGATTAGATCCATGAATTCTTCACAGCAGAAAAAGGAAAAAATTTCTAATTTTAGAGAACTTATTGAATAATCAAAATTTTTTTTACATTGAAATTAAATATTTCATGTTTTTCTCAGAAAATATAATCAAAGAAAATTAGGATTTTATATATGTACATTGTACAAAGAACAATAAGCTTTTGGTTTGTCAATAATAAAACATTTTACTTGGCGCCAAATTAATATTCTAGTAATTTTGTCATTCTTTGTCTATTTTTATTTTATTTTTTTTTTTTTTAATTCATATTTTTCCTCGCATTTCAAATAAAAATAAAACAAATTTTTCTTGAGATTTTTTCAATGAAAAATTTGTTCAACTTATATACAAAAAGCTAAATTATTTTTAATATAAAAATGTAATATGCTAGTATTTATAAAAAAAAAATACAGTGGAGGAAATAATTATATTTAACACTTGTTTTACGATCCGCAAAGCACAATATATAATTATGTTTATTTTTAATTTTTCCGATTCAGAGCCATAGCTCTGATAGTGGCAGTTGAGGCAATGCCAGCTCTGCTCTGTTCGTACAAGTACTGAAGATTTCTAATGATGGAAAAAAAGGACGTCTGCCATTATTATTAGAATAAAATGTAAAAAATCTAACACTATTAACCGAACAATTTATATATACACATGTAATCTTGTTCTCGCGAAACCGGTTCGATTTCGATTTCGATGGAATTTACAATTTGTGGGCTTACGTTGGTGGAAAATTGCTTCAACTATCTAGATTTCATCGCGAAAAATATAAATTGAAAATAAAATTAACCACCTTATTCATGTCTGATCGTTACTAACTTGCGAAATTAGTGATAAAATACACGAAAAAAACCGAAATCCGTCAATATAGCAAAAAAAACCAAATTCGATCTTTGGGCTGCATAGCTTGGTCTTCTAGGTAATAATCATTTAATACGTGATTAAAAATGAAGATTAAATATGCATACAAAAAAAATTTATTATTTTTTTAGTAAATATTTTGTATTAAATGTCGTCAAGTGCCACTCTACTCACCCTCTCTCAACCAATTTACACATAGATACAATTAACTTTGTAGTGAGACACAGTGCTGTCGTTCTACTGCTTTAGCAGTAGAACTACTGCTTTTTGATATTATCTACTGCCCTACTGCTTTTTGGTAAAATCTACTGTTTTTTCGTTCTTTCTCGTTATTAATCATTTTTAAATATTTCTCTTAACTATTTTACTTGTTATGATCTATGATGATAAGAAAACTGTTTAATGTAGACCTGGGTAAACTGCGGCTCTTGAGCCGCTTGCGGCTTATAACATAAATTTATGCGGCTCCGGAAATCATTTTTTCTTTAAACTGCATGCGGCTCGATGAACAATAATAATTTTCTTGCACCCTAAACTACAAATCAAGAATTTTTTTCCACTCTAAACTACTGTAAACCCTAAACGTATTTCCAAAATTAAAAAAATTATTTCAAGAATTGTAGCTGCATTTGGAACTAACAACTTTGTGAATCACTTTTTTCAAAAATGAAATATTGTAAAAATAAACATTGAGTTTCAATTACGGACGAGAATTTAACAAATCAATTAAGGGTGTCATTATCAAAAATTACAATTAATTTTGAAGAATTAATAAAAAAAAAGTCAAATTAAATTATATGACATTATTTTATATATTTTGAACAATATATAAAATTCATGATTCAAAATTATTGTTTTATTTTATTTTTAATATTTTAAAATGGTATATAAATCAAAAATTAAATACGGCATATTGATTTTCTTATATAAATTTTTAATTATTAAAAAAATTTGCGGCTCTTTCATTTTTGATATTTTTAAAATTGGCTGGCTTATGTTTTGGTTTGCCCAGGCCTGGTTTAATGTACAGTGAAACCTGCCTAAGACGGAACCACAACGGACCGGAAAATAGTTCCGTCTTAGGCAGTTTTCCGTCTTACACGGGTTGATTTGAAAGGAAAAAGCAAAAATCAAAAAAAAAAAAGTTCCGTCTTATACAGGTTTCCGTCTTATACAGTTTCCGTCTTAGACAGGTTTCACTGTATTAGATTTTTGAAAGATTTAATTTTAATGACCCTTTTTTAAAACAGATTAAAATTATAAATTTAAAGAATTTGGGTCCTTCTTTAGTACTTTTGATTAAAGCATTCCCTAATTTTGTTGAACATGTAGATGATGTTGAGGAATTAGATGGGGAGTGGAGACAACTTATTAATTCACAATTTTCTTTTTTAAAAATCCGAAGAAAATGAATTGGAGTGTAAGTTTTATTAGCAGGTTTTACTAGCCAAGAAGTAAAAATCTTTTTAAATTTCTTTAAAATTTGTTTTATCACATTTGATAATATGTAAATATTTAATTTAAAAGATGTTTTTTATTTATTGGTAGAAACAGGCAAAGAAAGAAGTCGAGCTCAAAAAGTAAAAACTTATTTCAACCGCTTTATTGGTTAAAAATCTACTGCTTTTTTTTCTTATTTACTGCCCTTTTTTGGAATTTCTACTGCTTTATGAAAATTTAAAACGACAGCACTGGTGAGACAGTGCCAGCTTGGATAATGTGTTCGAGCTACAACAGGTCTGTTACTATTTTAAGATTTAAAACGTAATTCAAGGTAGATTTTTTTTAGCTTGCGATGACGTAAAGTGTCAAAATGTAACGTTGAAGATGCCAAAAATTCCGACAAAAATGCTAAAACAGAAATTAAAATATTACAGCTTTAGGAATAATGCAGTGGAGGAAGTAATAATTATATACGACATTTGGTTTTTTCAAGTTTTATACTTCGGCCGAAGTATCCAGAAATAAAATCGAGTTTTGTATATTTCCTACACTGTATTATATATATTACAAATTTTTTTGCTATTTAGAAACCAAAAATTATAATTGATGGTTGGAAGTGTAATAATAATTTTTGGATCCTTATATTAAAAAGTCAAACAAAAATCTAGAATTTGTATTCGTAACAAAAGATTTTTCGCATTAATCACTTCTTTTTTTATTTTTTTGTTGCGTATTTTGTTAAAATGAAAAAAAAACAAAATAGGAAACATAACATATATTTTTTTAGTTGATAAATGTAATTTTATTACAGTATAACCACATTGTTGCGGTTAACCTGCAATGGTTTATTTTATTTTTTTTTTCGTTATTTTTTTTCAGAAATTGTTAATTTAAATTTAAAACATTAAATCTAAATTAAGTTCATAAACATTCTGACAATGAAAGAACCGCAATAAATAATACTTTAAAATATAATATTGAATGTTCATTATTAAATGTCATTATTTGAATTTCCCAGAAAAACAAAGATTATTTTATGTAGACATAAAAATATTTACGAATAATTAAAATCAAAATTTTTTTATTGCTACCTCATAAAATGGGCAAGAATATTAAATTCGATTCCCGGAAAGTAAGTAAATATTTATTGTGCAATTACTTAATTCCAGACATTCTGTCGCGAATAAATTTGGTTTTATGTAATTATACCAAATTTTATGTAATTTTTTAATTTTTGATATATGTAATTACCGTGTTTTTCAATATAAATTATACGTTTCTAGGTGATCATGAAAAATTAGTTGAAAAAGACCTCATCGAACAACGATGAAGTTGAATGTAGTACAGTAAATAATTTATAAACTACAGATGTCATAGATTAACGATTTTATTAATTGCATTTATATAATTAATGTCAATTTATTTTATTTTTTCCAGATGAATTTCGCTCCCAAGAAAGTTGCAGAAGAATCATCTGAGTCTAGTTGCTATTCTTAACTTGAAAAAGTACTTGAATAAAATTGGTATTTTTGTCCTTCTTGGATAAGATATTTGTTACCTATAATGTATTTTTTACATAGATTTCTTTAAGATAACTTTCAGCATATTATTTGGCTTGGATTCAACATAAAAAATAATTTTCAAGAAATCATTAATTGGCAGCATTATTTTGTCTGTCAAATTAAATTTCAACGTGTTATTTTGGAAAAACATATAAAATAAATTGAGGATCTTTATATATACTCTTAAACTGTCACTAGCTGATTTTGTGGCATTAAAACAGAAGATATAGTGAAAGTGTTAAGCCCGTTTATGATCAAGAATTAAAGAACTGACCATACGTTCGCGAAAATTGCCGAACCTTCGTCCATCCTCAATTCTCAATTCTTTGAATGCCAAAATATGCGCAATCGAGTTCACTTTTACCTTGACTAAAGGATGAGATTCCAATATTTTTAATACAAAATTTAAATAAATTCAATTTTTTTTTGAAAGTTCAAATGGATTCTATTAAAATTAATATACTTGGTTAGATAGATAACGATTAGAGGAACAAATAAATTGTTAGGATTCTATTTTTTCCAAGGATAAAAATTACTGTATTTGTACGCACGGTTTATGACTAAATGGTATTGGTAATATATGGCAGTGATGCACAAAGTGTGGTAGTCGACCCCCAAAAATTCCAGAGGGTTCTATCATTTTGAAATATCTTTTAAAAAATATTTTATAAATTTTGTATAACTTTTTTGTATAAATTTTGTACTTTCCTAATCATAAATCAGAATTAATGTTATTTTTAAGTTTTTTGCAATTTTATTTTGAACAAAATATATAAATATTTAATCAAAAATGTTGATAACAATTTTACTTGAAGAGTTTTTCTTTGATTTTTTTCAATAAGTTTTGCTAGGTGGGGTCGCAGTCCGAAAGAGTTTGCGCATCACTGATGTATGGTACTAAAGGAGTTTTAAAAATTATTTAGCCTCTGGATGTGACCAAAGTATTCATTTTAATTAAAAATATTGAAGGTACAATTTTGTGTATTTTTCTTTGAAATTATATGAGTGGACTTGTACAAACGTAATTTTTTTACATTATTTCTTTTATCTAATATATAATAATCTATAAAATTATAATATTCAAATTTAATTTATAAAAAACAATACATTTAATTACCTAATAATATTTTTATTTCTATAAATGAATATTATTTTCCGTGCAATATAATTTTCAAAAGATAATCTGTCATTATTTTAACAATAGTAGATTACAATACATGTTATGAAAATTTGTTATTAATTGCGAGTTGTGTATACACACAAACACATAGACACGAGTCAAAATTATATCACGAGACCGAAGGTCGAGTGATATATTATTGACGAGTGTCTATTTGTGTGTATAAGAAATTTGATTAACATGTATTGTATACTGCTTGAATGTGCATGTGAGAGGGAGTTGCAAAGAGAGAATATAGATATAATTTATAATAAAAAATAAAGATAAAAGAAAAAAAGGGAAATTTTCCACGTTAATTTCATTTTAATTTCTCTTTCTTTTAGAGATAAAAGAAAAAAAGGGAATTGTTCCACGTTAATTTTACTTTAATTTCTCTTTCTTTTAGAGATAAAGGAAAAAAGGGAAATATTGTGAGTGTGAGTGATATTATTTCTGTTAACAGTATTACGCAGTTCAAAATGAAGTAAGTAAACACAATATAGGGAAATGTAATTACAATTTACATTATAGGAGAATGTAAATATAATTTACTTAACTGAATAATTGCATGTGTATTGATGCATTTAATAGACCATCTACCGAGCTAAATTTGTAAATACAACTTACCGAAGACATGCACATTAGAAATTAATACACCTCCTACACTTCAACTGAATTTTAGGGGGAAAACAAAAACGTAATTAAACACCATGTGTAAAACGTTATGTTTTTTTGTACTTTTCATTCAGCTAAGTACGTACATACAATATTCTCAAAATAAAAAACAAATTCTCAAAACCTAAAAAAAAAAAAAATATAAGAAAAATAAGCAAAATAGAAAAATATATATATTAAAGAAAAAAAAGCAATATAATAATGAAATAAGAAAAATAAAAATAAATAAATAAAAGATGAAAAATAAATATAAAAAAAAAATAGGAAAATCTTTTATGTTTTTACAGAAAAAAAACAACATTTGATTGTACTTACCAGCAGTTACAGAAATCACAAATAGCAATGTAAGCATTCGGTACAATTTCTTTTTTGAAAATTTCATTGACGCCATATTAATATCACAACAACAAAAACAAATTATCCTTTTTTACGTTTTTTTTATTTTATTTTATTTTTTTTTTTATTTTGTCTTCTTAATGCGATTCTCTCTTACATGAATACACGTCATATAAAATATAAACTCATATATGATATTTTATTATTTATTTATATAATTTTTTTTTCTTCTTTAAAGAAAATATGTATTTTTGGTACTTATTATTTTTTCCTAATTTTTCTTTTTCATTTTCATCCTTGGGAAATTTTTTTTTTTAGGAAAATAAAGAAAATTTATCTTCTTTTATTTAATTCACACATTTTTGTGATTATTAGTTTAGGCGGTTTTCTGTTTGTTGTGTTTTTTTGTAGAGGGCGTTTTTGAGCCAACTGTCAGTGCTTGGATTTTTTACAATTGATTTAATTTTATTATTTTTTAATTTTATTATTTTTTTAAGGAATATTAAAATATAATATTAAATTAAATGAGAATAGTGTTTGTCTTTTGCAAGGATTCTCAGCAAATATATATTTTTTTATTTTATTTTCAATCATTTTATTTTTTTTTTTATTTTTGTTTATTTTTTTTGTTTATTTAATTTGTTGTTTTCTTTTTAATTTTTTATTTTTTTTGTTTATGGCAAGTGAAAATATTTTTAGCTGTTAGATATATTTTTTTTCCTTGGTACTCTCTTTTTTTTTTTTTTGGTTTTTTTTTTGTTTGGCAAGGACAATTTATTTCCTTTTTGTATATATTTTTATTTTATTTAATTTTTTTTTTTTTTTTGTGAAAAATTAAGTAGGTTCTTTATAGTTTGTTATTATTATTATTATTATTTTGTGCTTGAGAGGAAAGAAAAAAAGAAAATGAAAATATTGAAAACAATTTTTTTTTTCTCTCTCTTGATGTTCTTTTCTGGTTTTTTTTGCTAAAAGCAAAAAAAACGAAAAGGTTATCTTTAGGAATTAACTTTCTTCTGTCAATTTTATTTATTTATTTATTTATTTTTTCGTTTTTTTTTTTTTTCAAGGATATGGCAACAAAAAAACAAAATATTAATATATCCTTAAATTGTTATTTTTAATAATAACAATAATAATAAAATAGTACAAGAGAAGATAAAAAAAACAAAACAAAAATATATTATTTTTTTGAGATATCAGATGTTAAAAATTAATATCACTATTCGTCCTTTTTTTAAGGACTTTTTTTTTACAGTTTTTTTTATATTAATAAATTTTTTTTCTGTTGTTTGTTTTTGAATTTATTTTTGAATTCATTTTTGATGGTTAAAAAACAGTTTTTTTTTGTTTTTCCATTTTTTTTGCTTTGTTTTTTGAATGTCAAACTTGGAAAATTGTTTTTAATTTTTTTTTTTTTTTTGTGTGTTGACACGTCACTCAATGTTATTGTAAATATAAATTTTTTTTCTATTTTTCTTTAAAGTTTTTCACAATTTATAAAATTTTTTATTTCACTATGTAATATCGGCAAAAAATGTTTTCCCATGTTTTGGGCATAATGATGGGTTTCATGTTTTCCTAAAAAGAAAAAAAAAATTAATAATTTTTATTTAGAATTTGAATTTTATCTTTTTTTTTTTATAATCATGATATTTAATTATTGATTCAAAAAAAAAAAAAAAAGGAAAAGAAAAGTTATATAATAATGTATTCAAGGTTCACTTGTTTTTTTGTGTTTATATGTACACTATAGCAGCGTTTCTTAAACTAGGGGTCGCGACCCCAACTGGGGTCGTTAGATTTTTTCATGGGGTCGCGAGAAATTCCCAATTTAAAACAACTTTCTATATAATAAATATGTCTTAAATTAACAAACTTTGCAATGTTTTTGAATTCATTTTTCAAGGCTTTAGAATTAGATGAATTTTTAAATATCTGAAAATTTTTGGTTGTCAATCAAAAAACAGTATCTATCTTTGTCTGAAATGGCAGCTCAAATTGTTTTGCCATTTTCTACGACATATTTGTGTGAAAATGCATTTCATGCTGATTATATATTAAATCAAAATATCGCTCTCAATTGCGCAATATTGAAAATGTATTGACACCAGCGCTTTCGGAAATTGAGCCAGAATTAACAATAATTTGCTCTAAATAGCAAGCGCACCCATAACATTAACAAATATTATTAATGTTTTATTTAAAATAAATACTAAATAATATAACTAAAAGAGGTTATTGATTTTTATTTTTATTAATTCTGTTGTAACTAGAAAATGTTGTTTATTTTATTTTAATTTTTTATTTATTACAATATTTACTTTTACTGGAAAATGTTATTAATTTTTATTCTCCTGAAAATGAAGTAGTAGTATTTCTTATTTAAACGTTCTTTTTCTTGAATAACGATTATTTCTCAAAAAAATATTGGTTGTGGGTCGCTAAAATACGTCATTTAAAATTGGGGGTCGCAATACAGAAAAGTTTAAGAACCGCTGCACTATAGCATAGTTTCTCAACGTTTTTGAATCCGCCAACCACCAAAAAATCAAAAAAGTTTTTGCGGAACAAATCATTATTAAACTAAAATAATGTATGCTTATCAGTATTTAATTGATTATTTGATTTGAGAAAAAATTGTATTTTTATTAATAACCAATATTTAAAAATATTAAAACAAAAACATAAATATAATTCAACAATTATTTATAAAATATATAAAATATAAAATTCGATAATTCATAAATAATTTCAAAAACCAATCTTCATTAATGTGACTTCTGCTGCTGCTTATTTGCAATAATCATTGAAAATCGCGGTGTTAGTTTAGTTTCAGCAAGACGAAGGGACTCAATTCCAAACGATTTCTTTGTTTGGTTTTGATTATCATCATGGTAGAAAAAGCTTTCTCACACGAATATGTTGTTGAAAATGGGTATAACAATTCTATAGCTTTATAACTCAAAGCTGGATATTCTTTAAAAAAAGACATAAAATTTTTGTTTTATATATCGACACTAATGTGGCAGATCGATAAGCATTTCCTTTTCTTGATTGTTAGGTGAACATGAATTAATATTTTCATTTTCTATAAAGGGATCATGAAACCACAAATTTCCTTTACGTGGATCTTCATCATCGGGTTAATAACGATCAAAATTTTGGGTTAACCCTCTCAAATGTTCATCAATAATTTTTAACAAGCATTTTCGGTTTACATCAATATTATGTATGTTATGTATGTATGTATATATATGTTTATAGTTTTACACAAAAAACATTTTTAACAAGAATTAAAAATCGAATCCGTTATCTTTGGAACTAACCTAACATGACATTGTAAGAAGTAGATCGTAATTAAAAATACATTTTGTAATTCTGTTGTTTTTAATTTTTTGTTAAAGAAAAAATATTGTACGTTAATATTAGTATTTCAAATGCTAGTATGAACAGAAAATTTTCGCGGACCACCAAAAAATCTTCACGGACCACCAATGGTCCGCAGACCACCGGTTGAGAAAATATGCACTATAGTATGTACAAATGTACTAGTATCTATTTTCTAATATCCTTCATATTTCTTATTTATGAGATAAAATTTTTTTTTTAACACTTTATTTTGTTTATTTTATTCTTCTTTTTTTTTTGTAGTTTTTTTTTAGTATAGTTCTCAATTTTTTGTCTTTCTGAAAAATAATTAAAAAATAAATAAGAAAAAAAAAATTATAAAATTATCGGAAGGATATTTGAAATTTGTAAAGCTTTTTCAAATATATCCTTTATAGTAGGTATGTATATATTTTTTTTTCCATTTTTCTTGCTTTGAATAATTATCCTGATGACAAAAGGATTTCACAAAATTTTTTATTAATATAATTTGCTCTGCGAAATGAAAGGCAAACATTTGTCTACGATGAAAAGTTTCCTGTTTTTCCTTTTTTTTTTTTTTTTTGACTTCCTTGAGTGTTTTTTTTTTTCTTTTCACTTTACTTGATATTTTGTAGACATTTTTATGTATTTTTTTTAATATACATTATATGTTTTTTTTTTTTATTTGAGACGTTTCTTTTTCGATTGAATTTAATTTCTATGATAGAATACCGATATTATAAACTATATATTCAATATGTGATTCAATGAATTTGATTAAAAAAAAAAATTAGCCTTTATACATTATTTGTACGCAGGTATAATTATTTTTCATATGGAACCACCATTCAAAATATTTTATCTAAATATAATATATGGGTATCAGGCGCAATTCCTCAGGGTGTTCAAGGCGTCCTGATAATGCGAAAAAGTTCCTAATTTTCTTTCGATTTCAATTGACGGCCAAATTTTCAATATTATTGTATTCAAATAAAAATTGTTTAATTATGCAGTTCTTCTTTTTCCTTTTTCATTCAAAATTATATAACCATTTTCTTTCTTTTTTAACTTTGCTTAAATAAAGGAGCAAAAAAAAAAAATTTTGTACTCAAAAATTTTTTTCGAATGTGTTAAAGTTTGACAAAATACGTCTTTTTTTTCTCGATGAAAATAAAAAAATTAAAATTACACACAAAAAAAGTATGTCAAGAGAAAGAAAATGTAAGCGAAATTTTTTCAAAGATGTTATTTTCGAATTATAACATTTTACGTATGAAATAAAATAAAAATTTATTATATGTATAATGCAGACAAGCTCAAACTGCGCCTTTTTGTATTTTTTTTTGTGGCTCAATAAATTATTAATAACTAAATTTTTTTATTTTATTATACAATTTTAATATAATTTTTCAGATTTTCGTGCACATATTTTTCAAGTAATTTTTAAATGTATTAAATGTAATATTGAAGTTTTTTTTATTAAATAAATTTATTGAAAGATAAGATTAATTATGATAATAAAATTTAAATTTTAAATTGATAATTTTGCGGCTCTACAGTATTTTACCATTTTCGAACATGGATCCCCATATAATAAACCTTTGAACAGCCCTGATAGAAAGTGTCGACAAATATAGGATTGAACAGTATTAGATTGTATTTGATAAAAATGATAACAAATTTAATACGTGGACTAATTCTGTATTTCATTTATTTTATTAAAAAAAAAATTATAATATTGCAAATTTAATTTTAGTTGGATTGATTTTACTAAAACATAAATTTTTTCTTAAATATGCATGAAGGTACTTTTAGACTTTTAAGTAGATAATTACTTAAAATTTCTTAATAACTATATTTATTTTTGAAAATTGGAACAAATAACTAGGTATTAAAATGTTACAATTATATTTTTTTTGTTGACGACCACTATATCAGGATTCGTCACTGAATTTATAATTATTTTTCATATGAAACCACCACTCAAGATAATGTGTATTATATATATATTTAGATAGTTATATTTAGGTAGTTATATTATTGCTTTGAATTTATTAAAAATTTTCATTAAATTTTATATACACATATTTTTAGGAACAATAAAAAAGAAAACCAGCTACAAAAATTTCCGGTAATGCTTTCTTAATACCACCGATGTGGTATAACAACAATAAAGGATTATCCTTTTGGAAATTTCGTTTTTGTCAGCACCTAGATTTTTAATGTTTCAGGATGATGTTTTTTTTTACTTATATTTTATTTATATCTTCATAATATTATTTCCTGGGTATTATTTGTTTTATTTTCCAAAAAATATCTTTTTCAAGTTTTTCTTCGACTTTATATAAAAAAAAAATTTTTTTTTTTTTTTTTTAACTCAGTTATATGTCTTTTAAAAATATATGTATGTATATATATAATTTGATATCATTTTTTAATAGTATATACATATTTGCCTGTAAGAAGAAAAAAAAAAAAAAAAGAATCAGAACATTTTCCAAAAAAAAAAAAAACAAGCAAAATTTTATAAAATGTATTTTCACAAAATCAACATAAAAAATTAGAATTTGAATAACAGGCAAAAAAAAAATTTTTTGAACAAAAATGAGAAAAGAAATATTATAAAGTTTTTCCTTATTTTTTTATGATTTTTTTTTTTTTTCATCTTCTTAAATACATAAATAATTCAGTAAACAAAATTATGGTATATCCATAATAATTTAAAGAAAAATTGGATTTTCTGTTTCTTTAATTTTTTTTTATTATTATTATTTTTCATAACATTTTCATAAATAAATAATTTTATTTAAAAAAAAAAAAAAGTGAATATGTTATTTTTTATTTTTAAAATTTTATCTTGATAGTTTTTGCAAAAAAAAAAAATACTTAAAATATTTGAATTGAAAATTATTTACATTGCTTTTTTTTACTTACATATCGTAAAATTTTTCTGTTACCATCAGGATTATGAGATTTTTGGGCGAAAATGATTTTGTTTGAAAAAAAAAAAAAAACAAAACAAGGAATTTTTATTGCGAACATAATTATTTATATCCGAAAAATTTTTGTGTTTCCAAGAAATATATGTAAAAATTGGTTTTTTTGAATAGAAAATATTCTTTATATGAAAATTGAGAATGAAATTTTTAGAATTTTAATATTATTTCATACAGACTTAAAAAATAAGATGAGTTTTTATTGAAAAATGTTTTTTTGTTTGAGAAATATTTCGAAACTTAAAAAGTATAAATAATTTAATTTGTATATACTACACTGATATGAAAAATTTGATCAACACTAAAAAAGAAAATATGTTCGTAATTCTCAAAAGATTTTAGTCTGTTGAAACTTGAAACTAACAAATGTAAAAATGTCTACGCAACATATTATTTAGTAAAAAAAAATACAGAAGTAGGATCTATAGAATTACACGGTCTGTTGTGCTTAAACGTCTGTTGAATTAACTTTTACACTGTTGAAAATCGAAAAAAAGTTTTTTGGTTAGAACATGTAGGTGCACAGATAATTTATATTTTATTTTTTATTTATATACATCCATAATTTTAAGACTATTATAGCTGAGTGATAGAGTGTTTGATTGCAAATGTCGAGGTTCGAAAAGTAAAATAAGAAATTATAAAAAAATAATAATAATAAAACAAAAAAAAATAAATAAAATAAAAATAAATATTTTTTTTGTTTTCAATTTCAAAATTTACATAGATGCAATCAACAGACAGTCCTAATGGGTCCTTTTTAGAAGATTTATCTTTAAAAGTTCAAAATACAGTCAAAACTCTTTATGGGTGGTATGTAATTGTATATGTATATAACTTTTAATCGAATCACTTAAGGAATATTATCTACATGTTGAATCGAGTAGAAAATAGCTCGTACTTTTGCCTATTAATATATCTGTTCAATTATTATAGCTAAATTTAGATTTCCTTATAAACAAATTTCAGAAACTAATTGTTTAAGAAAAATATTTTTTTATAATTTATTCTTTGCTTGAAAATGCAATAAAAACTATAATTTTTCATTTTTGTGTAAGTTATAATAAATTTTTGATAATAATTGCAAGATTTTGACTACATACTGCCCGAAAATAAGATTATTAATTATTTTTCTTCTATTATAGTTTAAGGCTGTTTTTTCATCTTTTTTTTCTTAGTGTAGTTCTTTCTATTTTTTACTAAAGAAATAAAATATAGGTTAAAAGTGCTTTGAATTTCATATGTGTATTTACACTACAATCACTCAAAATGAAAATGATTCATTAAAAAAAAAAAAAAAAACATACCAGTCCAAATTTCTTTAGTTTTGAACCAGAAAACTAAAGTGTGTTCAAAAAGAGTTATTTCATTAATACATAAAATAAAATTTCTGAAAATATGAACATGTTATTATTAACACTTAAAAAGTTACGTTAAAAAATTAAATAAAAAATGTTACAATTTATACTCAAAATGAAAATGATCCAGTTTAATTGTATTATTGTTTATACATATATATATATTTGTTGGTTTTTTCAAAATTCGACGAAAAAAAAGTTCTGTTCAAATTTTAAAATTTTCGCCTAATCTAAAAAAATTGTTTTTACATAATTTTCTAGAGCACAAATTCTAGTTTTTGTAGCACAAATAGGCACAAATTAAACACTAAATGCTGAATAATTGCGACATCACTTACAAAGAATTTTCCGGCTGAAGAGCCCCTCTGGTATTTAGGTGTGTATGAATGCAATGTATGAATACTTAGAAAAAACACGCAAATTTTGATTATTTTGATTTAAAAAAATATAATTTTCCCAACTAATAATACTTCAAATATATATCTATATATAAGCTTTGTCAAATCCCATCTATCGGCCTTGATTACACAAATTCCGAACTTATATTAAAAAAGGCATCAGTTTAAAATCAATTTATAAGAATAATCTGGCATTAATAATGTTTTATTAGAAATTAATTTTCCACTATATTTAATACAACATTATGTTAGTTAAAAATTTTGTACATACAAATATTTTATAAACAAAAACCTTTATGCGCGATTTTGATAGGAAAGAAACACTTAATTAAAAAAAACATATACACATAATAAAAACTGCTTTATGAAACATTTCCTCAAAGATTGAACACAAAAAAAAAAAAAGAAGAAAGAAAAATATTTTTTTTTATGCTTTTTTAATTAATTATTATTTCGTTTTTTATTCGTTTTTTTTTTTTTTTCAGAAAATTAAATTATTAATTGAAACTGATACATATAATTTCATAATTTAATTTTTTCCCCATTTTTCATAGTACTCTATATATACACATTATTAGGTGTATATATATATACGCAAAAAAAAATATTTATTTACTGAACCAGATTCGGATTTCAGTGAAAAAAAAATATGTAGGTTTTTTTTTCAATTCATTTCTTTAGCTTGCGGGAAATTGTTTTTAATTTCAATTTTTGAATTTTTTTTTTATGTTGAAGGCTCTTTTCATAAAAATGTGTGTGAACCTTGGAAAGCAAAAAAAAAAAAAAAACAAAAGCAAATAGGGAGTTAAAACTTTTTGTCAGTTTTTTTTTTTTGTTTTCTGTGCTTCTTTAGTTAATTTTAAATTGACGTACATATATTTTCCTATGCTTTTTTTTTTTGTTAAGAATCTGTTTTTTTTTTTTTTTTTGTTGTTCATTGGGAGATAAAGAAAAACACAAGAGAAATATATAATATATATATATTTATTTATATATACGTGTATATATTTTTACATTTAAAGTTAAAAAAAATAAAATAAAAGATTTATAGCACACGTTATAATTATGAAAACAAAGACATAAATTTTGTTTATTATCTTCTTTTTATTCTTTTTATTTTTTGTATTCACATTGTTTTTTATTGCTTATTTCATATAAAAAAAAATTTAATATTGTTATGACAGGACTAAATGAAAATTATAAAGCAAAAAATATTGAAATTAACTTATCAAATGAACGCTTTGGAATTTTAATTTGTTTTCATTCTTTTTCTTACAAAAAAAAAAAAATATATTTATCAAAATATTTTTCAGAACAATAAAACCTAAACCCTTTAATTTTTCTTTATGTTTGTTTATCGTGTCTCTTTATATCGATATAATAAAAATTTTGATATATTATTATTATTTTTATCAAAAAATATTATATGCAGCACTGAAAAAAAAAAAATTCGAAGGAGAATTAGCTTTGTTTAAAGTAGAGCAGAAAAATTATCAAACTGCGTTATTTTCTGGCAGTTTCAAAATATTGCATATGGTTCAAAAATGTCGGGAAATTGAATTGCAGCAAAAGTTTCTACTCAGAAATCATAATTCTTAAATTTATTTTCTTTTTTTTTAAAACGAAAAAGTCGGAAAACAATATTTACCGAAATTATAACACAATTCGCATATACGGGCTGGTGCTCCTAAAACCGATCTTGAGTACCTGGACAAATTTCAGAGAAGGGCTATTAATTGATCAATAATCACCAAACCACAAGCTCTTTAACATCACTCAATTACCGTCGCAATGGAGGAGCACTTTCGATTTTTTGCAAATACTTTGTTGGAATGGATACGTGTTCCCTGAAAGTGAAGGCCCTAATTCCTGTACTTCAAGTATTTTCACGCCAAACACGTACCGCTTCATTGTCACATCCATATTTCGGCAAAAATTCCCAGATATTGCTCCGGAGATTCGTTTTCAGTTCGCACTTAAATTCTTTATGGAATGTTCTCGATTCAAAATTGTTTCCAACAGCTGGCGGACGTTTGATTTACGACTTGCGCCGCTTTAAAAAGAGTGTAAATGATTATAACTCCTAACTGTCCCACTTTTTTAACTGGTACTGCATATTGTATTCAGTACAAAAATACTTAAATTTAGTCAACTCTGATATTTTTCAGTGTTTATACATTTATATTTGTATAATCCTTATATAATAAAATAATTATAAATTATAATTTTTAGTGAAATTATAATTTCCAATGGTTTTAAATGAGATCAAGAATCGATCAGCATTAAAAAAAAATTGACTTTTCAAACAAATTTTTCGGTTTTTTTTTTTCAAAAGTTTAACGAAAATAACTTTTATCTATTATACAGCGTTAGCTCCGGATTTAACGAGTCTTTGGCGGATGGGATTCCGAATCGGATTAAAAGTTCTATATAATTCGAATTGTATAATGTTGATCAGATTATATACAAATGCAGATAAAATATAAGTATATTTCGCATAATATACTTTAAGATAATACTTATATAATAAAATATAGATCACGCAGTCTTAAACAGACCATATTTATTTTCCTTTTTATGTCTTCTGATAATAACAATTGTGTGTATTTCTCTAATTTAATACATATAATGTCTTTTTTATAGAATTTTTTCATTAAAATTATTATTTTTTCTTTTATTGTAAGATTGTGGAAAATATTATGAATTAAAGAAGGAAACAAACGAAAGTTTATTAAATCTCTTGTTACTCTTTGTATTTTGTTTTTTTTTCATCATTTTTTATGTCATTTTTATTTTTATAATTTTTATTTTTCATTTTATTTTTTTCGTAAGATTTTTGTTTTGTAATTCTTAAAAAAAAAAAAAAAAAAAAAGCATGTAGTATGTTCTTCTGTTGTTCACATAAATATAAATACAGTGCTTGTATATATACACATTTATACAAAGATTATATATGTGGTACATAAAATATTTTAATTTTTTCTTCTGTATATTTAAAAAAAAAAAACATGTTGTGAATTTTACTGGAAAGTGGAAAAATATAATAACGAAAACTTTTAATTATGACAGTATCAACAAAAAAAAAAGAAAGAAGGAAAATAAAAAAATAAAATAAAAAAGAAAACAGTGTCACACGGTTAAATAAAAATTCTTACCTTAACATGACCCAAATTTTAGTTTTTGTTTTCTTTTAATTTCAATGTAAAAGTGTTTATACAAAAAACAAAAAAAGAAGAAAATTATGCAAACATTTTTTGTGAATATAATAATGTTTGAAAAATCAAGAAGTTATTATTTTAATATTTTAATTTTCAATTATTTGTACATAAAAATATTAATATTATATGCATGTTAATAACATACTCGTAAGATTCCTTCTTAAAAATGAATAAAAATATCATGCCTAAATACCTAAAATTAAGTGTAAACATGTAGGTAGAGCTAGCGACTGAATAAATCTTTTGGTATATTTTTTCAGATAATTTTATAAGATAAAAACGAAGGTAGATTAGGTAGAATATTTCGCAATTCAATTATTTGATATGTGAAGGCGGGTAAGCGGCTGATTCATCGCCTAGCAATTCATCGTTAATCAATTCATCGTCACGAAATTCAGCGCCAAGTAATTCATCCCCAAGGAATTTATCGCCAGTAATTTACCGCCAGCAATTCATCGCCAGCAATTCATCGTCAGTAATTCAACAGCAATTCAAAACCAACAAAAACGTACAAAATACAAAAAACACGACTAAACCGCCTTAACCCCTTCAAGTTTGTAATCAGCCTTTTAATATTTCAGACTTCTAAAAAACTTATCAATAAGGTTAAATAACTTAAAATACTTCACACTGTATATGATTTGTATAATAAATAATGTATTTAATTATACGATAGGTATAAATATACACAAAATCTCTGTAATCTATAATGTTTATTTATTTGATTTGCTCATTTCTATTCGTCACACATAAAAAAAAAAATCGTAATCATTAAGGTAAAAAAAAAGAAGAAAAACCATTACACAACACAACTAATATTTTGCAGTTTTTTTTTCCTATTTTTTTTTTTTTTTTTTTTTTTTTTTTAATAAAACTAATTACTATAATTAAAGCAATAAACTTCAGTCAAACATTACATGAATGATTTTAATACATTTCATAACATAATATTGAACATTTATATAGAACAATTTTTTTTTTTGCACGTAATGCTAAAAATAATAAGAATTAATGATCATAGAAATTAACAATTATGCAGCTATTTTAGTTAATTTGAAATAAAATTTATGGAAATTGATATCAAATGACTTTTAATTATATATTTCATATACATATACATTAGATATATGTATAATTTATATTTAAGAGTTTCTGCTAATTGCATAGGAAAGAATTTGAGCTGAAAATAATTATACATTAGTTATATTGTGAAAATCATTCTTAAAAAAGTAATTAATAAGTTTTGCTATAATATAGATTGCATATTAAAAATATATAAAAAAAACTTTGACCTAAGTCGTTGTTAGGGGTATAATTTGACCTTCACAATGATTAGATTTTAATTATATTTATTTTATTTTAAAGAGATTAAGTATTGTTTTGTTAAGATAACGTTAAAAAAATCAAAATAATCACAAGTCCGTGAGTTGTAGCGTTGTAATCTTTAATGTCATAGAGCCAATTTACATAGGAATACAAATACAAAATAAATAAATAAATAAAATATATAATGATGGTTGTTAGAAAAATCAGTATAAATAATTTTTTTAATTTCCCTAAACCGTCTAGTTATTCAATTCCCACTCAAAACATAATCAAACTTTTTGCGGTCTTGACAATGTTTCAATATTTTATTTGTAAAATTTATTTACGAAATTAATTTTGATCAACATAGACATTAATTTTTGAATAAATTCATATAATAATGTATAAAAATATTAATTTTACCGTTAAAATATGCATAATTATCCTTTACTAAAATAAATTGAATTCCAACTTCATTGCTATATATAGAATTAACATTATTGAATTCAAAATTTCTGGAACAATTAAATATTGTAGAAAAAAAACAGAAAAAAAAAAAATAAATTTCCATAACGATTGAAAAAAAAAATAAAATAAAAGGGAAAAATTGAAAATACATAAGTATATAGGTACATATATATGCACATAATACTAATAAAAAACATACCACTTTTTTTGCTATAAGAACTTAATTAATTCAAATATTGCATGAAGTTAACATGAATTTTGCGTTATGTTATGATTTTTTTTTATTTTTATGAAAATAAAAACTTTATTTAAAAATAGGTAAAACATAGTTTTTTTTTTATTTATTTATTTTTTATTGTTTTATTCATAAATTTGAATTATTAATATGAATTGAAAAATAAACATAGAAAAAAAATATATAGTTAAGTTTTTTTAAATCGCGAGCTTTTAACGAATATGTACATATTTTCTGTTTGTTTGCATAATAATAATAATAACTTTTGTTAATAATAATGTTAGGTACATACATTTATGTATATGATGGCAAAAAAACCTGAAGAACTAAAAAACTTCACTACTTGACAATACTATAAACATACCAATGTATATTACATTAAATAGGGTAATTTTTTTAAAACAGAAAAATAAGTTTGTAGACATTATTATTTTTTAATATTTTAGATTTATTGCTTTCATGAGCTTAATTTAATACGCGCAGTATTACTAATTGCATTATCAGAGATAAATATGTCACATTGGGTAGTAAATTTTGCTTTTGCTATCGACCCGCATGTTATTTTTGTTTAATATATGCGCTTTTAATAACCCTACCATTGATGATGAAGTACGTATGAGACATAATCATTCTTTATTTGTGCTAATACATTTTTTTCTAGGTTAACGCAATATCGAATAAATAGATAAAATACTTAAAAAGAAAAGAAAGTTTTTTTTGTTATTCTGTTTTCTTTTTTAAAGATTTAATTTATTTTTCAAAAACTTTTTTTTAAAATTATAAATTTTATTTCCATCAAGATCATAAAACTGATCAATAAAAGATATTCAGCTTAATTGTTTTTATAAGTGCAATGAAAGATACTAAGATAATACTTTAAATTTCCAATTAGTAATGTTTCTTAAATATAATTACTGATAATATTTATTTCAAACAAGGTAAAAATTAATAGTTCACTTAACTAGGTTAGATTACCCCAGTTGGCACGTTGTACCACCCTACCCGATGAGCCTTTTATTCCCCATCGAGCCATCCCACTCCTTTCATAAACCTAATTACATTCCCTGCCTTGTGTCTTTGTAGTTCTTCAGGTAAGTATTCTATCGGAGCTGATTAAATTTAAGTATTTTTGTACTGAATACAATACGCATTACCAGTATACTGGTACTGCAAAAATATTGCAGTATTTTGTTAAAATGTACTGGTACTGCAAAAAAATATCAGTACCAGTATAGTATAGTATATATCGTCTGCCGAGAAATGAAACAACGTATGATATTTATACGTCGTTATTAGATAATAGCACCATTCGATTCCTCGTACTCGATTTTATAAGTACAACTACTTTGCAATATTATTTTGTTGATTAAAATATGTTTTTTAAATGAAAATTTTATGTTACTTGATATTTTTCCATACGTTTTTTTTAATTTTCAAATCTTTAAACTCAAATTACTCGAAACTATAGTTTTCATTATACGTTGTTTCATTTCTCAGCAGACGATATGTCAAGACCTATGACTTGTCTCCTTATTAGGATCCTCCAAAAATCTTTTTGTTGGTTCTATTCTCCTTGGCTTGTTGCCATATTCTTCTATGTTTTTCGCAGCTCTCGCAGTCAAACTTGCACCTTATCTGAGAGGAGCCTTGGAAAGATCGTACACTCTGCGAGGTATCCCCGAATATTGCAAGATTGTCGGTTTTAATGTTTTCCTCTATGTGCGAGTACCTTTAAATCCATGTAACGGCCACCTAGTTGACCTGTTCTAAATCCTCAAGGACCCTCAGACACTCCTTCTGTTTTGGTAAGTATACTTAGGGCAGTTTTGCTGTCTGACTATGTTGTACTAATATTTCGATAAATTGTTTCTTCATGAATTATTTGATTACTGAGTGTGGGTTAACCATATAAATTTAGTTTATAAGTTCGTTCTTATATGTATATATTAATTTTGTTAATAACAAATAATCATAACATACATATTTTTGTTTTGTTAATTATAAATGGGCACGTGATAACTTATTGAATAAAAAAAAGTTTTTCTTTTCTTACACGCAAAAAGTGTCACATAAAAAAAATTATTTTTTTTTTATTGTAAATATATATTTTTAACCAAAAATTGTAAAGATATTTTTAAAATATGTAATATTATAAAAAATCAGAGAATAAAAGCAAAAAAAATGTTGCTAGTGGAGTAATTACCATTATAGTTATATATAAAATATTCTCACGAAATCGCGTGATTTAAGACAGCATAATTTTTATTCATAATAATTACATACACACGCCGTATATATGTTTATAAAATTAATGGTTGTAAAATTAAAAAAAAATCAATACATTTTACATATTATATTTTTTAACTAATTATTATACATAAAAGTTAAAATTTAAGTTTATTAAGGATTAAGCTTCAAATGATAGTAAATTGTTGTATAAGAAACTTTCATATAGATTATTTTATTACTGTTCGCTAAAAAGTAATCGAATTGATAATAATAAATGCTTTATAAGCTTAAATCTATATAAATCGCCGTTATTCTGTTTTCTAAAGGGATTATGCAATTTAAAATTTAATTTTCATTCAGCAATAAAAGAGAACACTAAAATACTGGCGCTTCACGTTACTATGACAGTTGTAATGGGATACAAAAAGGATATTGTTAAAATAAAAACGAAAAATTCTTAATTCCTTATCACGTAATTTATTCGCAAAAAACAAAAAATTTAAAAAAAAAATTCTGAATAGATAAAGCTTTTTTCACAAAAGTACAATTTATAGGTCACCAAAATTATCACGTATTAAGATCGTCAGAATAATTTGATTTTTCTGTGTTCGCTTTTTTTTTTGTGTTCGCTTTTTGTGTGTATATTTTTTTTAGCATTTTAGGTTGTTACAAGAAATTAAGTATATTCAAGCGAAATCCTTGAAAGTATGGAAATTACATTAATTTTTATGAAATAACAATTTCTGTACAAAAGTTTTTAATGTTAAGTTCGTTCGTTTAATGTTTATTATTTTTTCCTTTTTGGTTTTTTTTTTGTTAAGCTTTGGGCAAAATTCATTTATAATCAAAATAAAATTTTATAATTTTTGTTTTATGAGTAGATTAAAATTACATTGTTTTATATTTTTAATTTTTATTTTTTTTTTGTTGTTACCTTTTATTGCTGAACCGATAATTTATATTTCCGATTTGTTTTTAATTTTTTATACACAGAGTAGAAGTAAAATAGGGTCAAGGCTTGAACAAAAACAATAGCTTTTTCTTTTTTACTTTTGTTTTGTTTTGTAACGAAATTAGTTTTTTTTTTTTTGGAAAACACAAAAAAAAGTTTCTAAATCAAAATTAAAATAATATTATTGTAAAAAATTGTGAAGAAATAATAAAAGTTAATTAAAAATGGAAATATTATTATTGTAAAATTATAATAATATAAAAAGAACTGTATATTAAAAAAAGTCTAAAAAAAAAAAATAAAGCTAATTTTAAACGTCAACTATATTTTTGGTTTAAATAGGAACCTAAATATACTATAACTAAATATATTAATATCAAATTGTACTTAAATAAATCTCAGAATCAGAGTATTTAAAAATTTTGAGGAAAATACTGAGTAATCGAACTGGGACACGAATCCAGTGAGGAGCTGTAACCGGCTCGCAACGGTTTTATAGAACCGCTTGTTAAATGTTTTAATAATTTTAATAGAACCAGTTGTTATTTCGGATCAGGGTTGCCAACTCTTGACCGAGGAAAAACTGGAGAGTTGAAAAAACAAAAAAAATGTAGATAGAAAAATAGAAAAAAAAATAAATAAATAAATAAATATTTAAAATTAAATTAAATTTAACATTCAAATTAAATAGTGAATTTAAATAATTTTTAAAAAATTCAAAATTTCAACAAAAAAAAATAATTATTTTTTTTAAAAACATTTATTAGGTTTTTAAATTTTTCCTAAAAATATTTCATATTATAAATAAGAAAAATAATTATATAACATAAAAGCTGAATTCATAGTTGTAAAGGCTAGGTTAAGTCTAAAACTCTATAGTATGAAATTGTAAAATTGTAAAATAATGAAATATTAAATAAATACTTTTTTATTTTTTTTAACTTTTTTTTTTGTTTATCATATGATGTTAGTGACACTTAGTGTTCAAATTTTTAATAAATGTTTCCACAAGAGCGTCTGATAAGGAACTACGTTCCAATAATAAATTACATTATTATTAACATAAACAAACGAAACATAAATAAACCGCAGATAAAAAAGAATTCAAATTAGAATAAAACTTTATAAAAAGTAATATAAAATAAATACAATAAATCAAAATACATAATAATTGAAATTAGAAAAAGATTAGTTAATTAATAAGATCAATTATTTCTTGAAGTTATATAATAACTTTGTTTTGGAACAAATGATACTAAATGAATTACAAAGTAAAATGACATCTACTGGTGAATAGCTTATGTGAATTTCTATTTTACTTTAAATTTATTAATTTTTAAAAAAACTGGTAAAATTTTAAAAAACCTGGAGACTGGAGTTTTAGTTGAAAAACTGGAAACTCCAGGGTAAAACATCCCAGTTGGCATCCCTGTTTCGGATTCACTTAAATTTTAATTTAATTTTTTTATTTATTTTATTTATTTAGGCCTAACGCATTCCTCAGGACATCATTTTCTTAGTTTAATTAATTGTTCCGAATGAAAATATCATAGAATTTTGATTTTCTTCATTTAATTAATATAATAAAAAAAAATAATAAAAAATATTAAATCATAAAAAATACATTTTATAAAAAACAACATTTTTCTTGCGCACTAAAGTATAAAATAATGTATAATAAAGTATAAAATAATGTTACTATGAGTTTCAATTTGGTAACAGACTTTATAACTTTTCTCCGGCTCATTCAGAGGATTGTGGACACACATACTTGAAATTGATTACAACAGTCTATAACTAGAAACGTGGGGCACATTTTTGAGGTGATACTATAAATGTGTTGTAAAAATGCGACCCACGTTTCTAGTTATAGACTGTTGTAATCAGTTTCAAGTATGTGTGTCCACAATCCTCTGAATGAGCCGGAGAAAAGTTATAAAGTCTGTTACCAAATTGAAACTCATAGTAACATTATTTTATACTTTTTAGTGCGCAAGAAAAACGTTGTTTTTTATAAAATGTATTTTTTATTATTTAATATTTATTTTCTAATTTTTAGTTTTGAAGCTGAAACAAAGCAGAGTTTTCGTATAAAATTTGATTTTCAAAATTATTTCTGAAACAAATACAATAATATGAAAGAAATGTTATACGTTTAACCATTTTAGTTCAACAATTTTAAACACATAATGATGCCAGAACCTGCTTGGTTTCCAAATTTTTTTTTATGGAATTTCAGGTCTGCCACGTGTAGGTCCCCAGGGGAGGTCGCTGGGTAGGGGATCAATAAATTTTTTATTACGAAATTTGTGTGTTTTAATTATGTCTTCTTTGTATGTACAAAAATTGAATAAAATCGGACGAAGTTTTCAAGTCCTCCCCAAGAAAGGTAGAGGAGGCCAATAAATTTTTTGTTATAAAATTTGTCTGTTTATTCATTTCTTCTTTTTATGTACCAAATTTGAATAAAATCGAACGTACTTTTGAAGTCCTCCCCATAGGAGATCGCCGGGTAGGAGGCCAATAAAATTTTTGTTACGAAATTTGTGTATTTAATATGTCCTCTTTTTATGTACCAAATTTAAAAGAAATCGGAGAAATTTTTGAAGTCCTTCCCAAAGAAGGTCGCTCGGTAGAAGGCCAATAAATTTGTTGTTACGAAATTCGTGATTTTGATCATTTCAATCTGATCATTTCAATTTCTGATCTGATCATTTCAATTTGAATGAAATCGGACAAACTTTTGGTTGTGAAAATTTGATTGCAAAATTTCGCGGGCAGACAAACAGACGAGAAACTTTTCAAATCATGATTAAAGTGGTAGAATATTGTATTGTCATCGGGTTCAGAGCTATATTCAAAATTTCGGAGCTGTAGCTTGTCGGAAAGTGGTCTAAAATTTGATTACAAAATTTCCTGGACAGACAAACAGACAAGAAAGTGAGTTGATAAAAACGTTGTAAAAAAAATTATTCTTTATATTTTTTTTATAAAAATAAACTAATAATAATATTTCATAAATAATTGTAAGTATTTAAAGTTCACTTTAATTAAGCGTCCCAACTAGCAAATTAGCTCTGTAAGAGAATTCAATTCTTTTAGTAGAAAGCTTATGTATTCTAGTAACCGTCTATTAAGTTTCACGAATCCTGTTATAACCTCAAAAGTGGCGAAAATTATAAGTATAATTTGTTGTATAAGTATTTCTTAATAGGATATAAAAAGTTGCATAACATTCTCGAATTATGTAACTAATCCCATTATTAGCCTGTATAACACTTTTTTTCATGAAAGAAATGAGAAGGACAGCCTTAAAAAAAGAAGTGCATAAATATATATAAAAATTAATAGTAGATTATTGAATATGTGAACTAAATTTGTTATTAATTAAGAGTTCTGTATACAGAAAAATACATTAACACGAGTCAATACTTATATCACGAGACCGAAGGTCGAGTGATATAAATTGACAAGTGTCAATGTATTTTTGTGTAAATACAGAACGAGTTGTATAACAAATTTTGTTTACATGTCCAATATACTGTTTTAATGCGTAGGGGAGAGGTAGTTGCAAAGAGAGAATATTTTTTCTTCTCATTTTTTCTCTTTTTTTTTTTTTGTATTTGGCTGTATTGAAATATTGTGAGAGATATTATGTTTGTTTAGGTATTACGTAATATTCAATACGAAACATCTAAATGATTTCATTATTTACGCTGATGCATCTAAATTTTTTCATTATATACGTTGATGCATCTAAATTTTTTCATTATTTACGCAGATGCATCTAAATGATTGCATGTGTATTGACGCATATAATACTCCATTTAGTGATCTAAATTCTATAGCACTAAATACAACATAACGATCCCCAACGCATTAAAATAGTTAAAAGAAAAGAAAACCAATAAAATATAATAAATAAATATTTAGATGGGTATATGTAATAATAAAATAAATGTGTTTGTATTTAATTTAATTTGTGCACATTTTAATTTTTAAATGTGTATTAAATTAAGTACATATTTACAAAAACTATTGTATTGTTGAATAAAATAAAATAGAAATTTTTTTTTTCATGCAATTGAAAAAGTAATGCAATTTTTAATATTCTAGGATTGATAAATATGAAAACCTAGTGAAATTTATGATATCTAAATAATTTTAAATTAAAAAAGGTATTAAATTTGTTAAAATTTTGATGCATTTTAAAGTCATATAAGCAAAGTATGAGCAAAATGTAGTTTGCCATGGCACAAATAAATAAAATTTAACTGATGTTCTATTCTTTTTATCTAGTTTTTTGAATTCATTGATTTTTTCAAAAAGAATTAACAATTTGCTAAATAATAAAATATTTAGTTCTTTCAAACCAAACTTTTGCGTTTAAATAACTTCAATTTCCATGAAGAATTTTGTTCCTATATTCGGATAACCTATGTTATTTTTAGGAAGTTTAGTAGAAAAATCCGAAAATTTTAAATTATTTCCTGTTTCGAAGTAGCGACATACTTAAGTTTTGTTTATTGATTTTTATTTTTAATAAAGTTTTTTAGTTTTTTAAAGTTTTTTAGATTTTTAGTTTTAATTTTGCAATTGTTAAAAAACAATAAAAAAAATTTTAATAGGGATAAAAATTAATTTGATTTTGTGAAACTAAAATAACAAATAAAAAAAATGAGATAGTCGGTTTTTCATTTTTGAAGCAAAAATTAATCAAAAACGAATTTTCCTTTAGATTAGATTTTTTTTTTTAATTAATAGTTTCGTGTTTTTTTACACGAAAGAGTTCTAGTGAAGTTAAACTATTCACTGGTATCATTCACTATAAGTTTTTTTATCACACGAACAAAAAAACTAAAATGGTAAACAACCTGTCTGTATTGCCATGTCTATAGATAATTTAAACATTTTGGAGTTCTAGGTATTATGAAATTAACAAGCATAAAAAACTGCGAATTTTTAGACAAAACGGAAGGTATTAAAAATTCAACCTTAAGAATGATATTAAATTCTCACTCAGTAGTTTAATTTTATTTCCCGAAATAATTAGTATTTTGTTAACAACGTAAAAATTTAGAAAATAATAATTATCCGGGCAAAAATTCTTACAAATTTCACCCAAGGATACGTCTAACTAAAAAATCCTTTAGATTCATTTTCCGATCATCATACTCTTTTCTTATTTCGGACCATTTGAACCATTCAACCCTTACAAAATAATTTTATATTTCCGTACAATAAGTGCATCATTTTGAAATCATGAATTTCCGCAAAATTGTAATTAAAAAGTCAACGTAAAGGAAGTCAAAGTAATATTTTTACAAACTATAAACTCTCTCAAGTCCTTATTATGTTTATATGGTTAGGGGATTAGTGCAATAACCTGGTAACACGGAATTTAAATTATTTTTGTTTTCATTTTTAAAAGCATTCGGCAAATACGCATCAAACTATTTTTGTCCTCTTTTCTCATAGTGCAAAGTAAAAAACAAATATAAAAGTTACTAGCAGGATCACGGCCGGCATTAAAGAACAATTTTTTTCCTCTTTTCTCATAGTATGAAGTAAAAGAGAAAAAAAATAATTTTGTTATAAAAATAAAAGCTAATAGCAGGATCACGGCCGGCATTAAAGAACTTTTTTTTTCCTTTTTACTCATTTGTACGAAGTAAAAGAGAGAAAAAATAGTTTTGTTATGAAAATAGAAGCTAATAGCAGGATCACGGTCCGCATTAAAGAACATTTTTTTTCCTTTTTACTCATATGTACGAAGTAAAAGAGAAGAAGAATTTTGGGATAAGATGAAGTCTAATAGGAAGACTGAAACCGGCATTAAAGAGCTGATTATATTTTTTGATGAAATAGAATTCTTATAAATGTTGCATAACAAGATCACTATGATTCAGTATCACGAATCCTTTTACTAGAATTTTATACAGCTTATAAGTGGTATAACACTTATTTACAAGAATAATCTACTAGTTGGGGTATTTTGTGAATTTTTTTTTGCAAATTTCATTAATAAAAATAAACTTATAAAACTCTTCACATGATAGGAGAAATCACACTTCACTTGCAGTATCGCTTTTAATTTATCTACGTTGAATTTTTGGATTTAAATAATTGTTGCCAGTTAAACCAAAGCAGTGTTATTTAATTGGAAATAATGAGTCCGGGACAATTTTCAATGCAGGACATACGATTTAAGTCCGGGAAAGTCCTGGATATTCCGGGACATTACATTCAGATAATATTCTTTTATATTTTTTTATTTTACTTAAATTACATTTTATAAGCAATTTGCATATTTTTAAGTGCACTCAATATTAAATTAATAAAGAATAATATGATTTGAAATTTCTTATTTTATACGAATAAAAATGTTATTTAAAACTATAATCAAGTTTTAAGTTCTAGAGAACCGTTGTACAAATTTTGGCAGCTCATCACTGAATATGACTGTATTGTAAGATTGAGTATTATTATTTAAGGCATGGAAAAATAGTAAATACTATAGTTTTTCAATATGATTTTTAGCATTATTCAAAATAATATTTTCAAAATTCATCTTACGCCATATTTAATTTAGTAAATTTTTTTTGAAAAACTATCGAAAAAATTTGTTTTGACATTTGTAGCTTTTTTACGTTAAAATTTGATTCGCTCTTGAATTAATAATAAAAACTAATATTTAGTAGCTTTTGCGATACATTTTTTCGACGATTTGCTAAATTTGATTATAAAATTTATTGGAAAATTACAAGCAGATAATGCAAGAAAATAACCCGGTTTTAATTATATTCTTTCTCCGAAATTTCAATGTTCGCCTTTCACCTAGTACTTTTTTTCCGAGCAATTTTAAAGGGAAACTTCTCAAATATGTTCAAATATTTAAGTAACAAAATTGGAATTGTAGAAATATTACTTATTATGCGAAAAAAAAAATTGCTTTGAAAACGCAATTACATAGTGTTATAATAAATAAACTTTTTAAACCTTTTGTTGGAATTATAGTTTATTCTCAAAACAAAATTTGCAAAACATCTTGACAACATTTATTAAACAAATACAATATACCTACTATCACAACATTATTCTAAAGATAAAAAAATTTCTCAAGTACACTCTCCGTTCAAGTATTCTTTCACAAGACTTTCATATCAGATAGTCTTCACGATAGTTCGTAAATAATTATAAATGTCATTCAATCTCATTTTTATTTGGTTTTATATAATAATTGTGTGGACAGATATTTTATTTATAGAAATATCTAAAAAATAGTCAATATCATAATGTATAGATATAGCATTAATTAAAGTATGTATCTATGCAAAAAGTTTTAAATATTTTATTTTCAACTAGAATTCTGAATTTTATTTATTAACTTTTTTTCTATGTTTTTTTTTTTTTTTTTTTCATTAAATATTTATTTCAAAATAAAATTTTATTAGATATTTGAAAGCTATTTCTATGTTATGAATGTATATTGAGTACATGCAATGTATATGCAATTTAGAGGGAAAAACAAAATGATTTTATGCATAAGCTTTTAATGATTATATTTATGGCCTAACTTATTTTTATTTTTTTATCTAGATTTTTCTAGTGAATTTTTTTTTTTTTTTTTTAACTTTAATTTATAACTTCCATTACGGATATTTTGAATAATAAATTTTTGAATTTCAAACATTATTTCTACTTATAAAAAAAAAGAAATTGCATTTAAATTTTGAACTGACCTCAATTAAATGGCTTTTCCTAATAATTTTTTTATTTTGTATAGTTTGTAAATTGTGTTTAGTTTTGAATTATTGAGGAATTTATTTTTTTTTTGTTTTTTAATACTATGAACTCTCAACAAACAAAAAGAGAAGAGATAAACTATTTTATTATAGAAAAAAAGTTTTTTTTTATTTATTTTCTATATTAAAAGTTAAAAAAAAAACATTGTAATTGTATGACGACACTAATTACTATAAAACTAAGTTTTTGTGTTTTTAACCAGGTGCCACAAATCCTACGTTTCATTATATTTTTATTTATTTAATAAGTAGCTACAGTATAAAAAAAAACTAATTAAAAACTGCATTGTGTAATCCAGTATATCAAAACCAGGAGGAGCGGCTATATTCATGTTCACATTGGTTGCTTACCTTAAAAGAGGAATTAATCATCAGATTTCCTTAAGGTTGAAAAAAAATTTCAGAACACACAGCGAAATATTACTAATCGTAGTCGAATTTTTTTTAAGTTCAATTTACTTTGCGACAACGTGTACGATTCAAATCACTTGTCCTATGTGCTTTTAAGAGAGGGTAAAATTTTAATAAAATTTTGGCTTAAGCTTTTTTTATAAATTGTTTTGTATATTTTTCTCTTTCTGGCTCACACAAGTTTATCTGAGTTTTCAAGAAAAAAAATTGCGACAATCCTTACATCCTTATACTTCAGTGATTAGAAGGGCACTAAATATTTTAATTTTCTAATCATATTGTTACCTTTTGAAATTTTCTAAAATTGTACAGTAGGCTAGTACCTAAAATTTCATATTATAATATTTATTTATATTATTTGAAATATAGAAAAATTAAAATTAAAAAAAAGTTCTACAAAACAATAAAATATTTCATTTTGCAACACTGATTAAAATTTTATTTTAATTTTATAAATAAGATCCTTAAAATAGTTTACTTCATATAAAAAACTTTAAATTTAATAGATAAGTATTCATTAAGTTTCTTAAAATTTTTTGATCAACTAAATTATATATTATTTACATATTATTAGTAAATTTTAATAGGAATTTAGATAAAAACTTTTATTGCTGTGCAAATATACAAAAATACTGAAATTATTAATAAATTTTTCATGAAAAAAATGTTTTTTCGTGGTAATACAGTTCTATGGAACAAAAGTAAGCATTTCGTTTTTATTGAAGTTTACTAAATTGCAAATATAAATTTTATTTTAAAAACGAAATTGTGTGCTTTATTTTTGAAACTTTTGAAATATGAAAAGCTCTTTTTTAATCACGGAAACTAAAATATTTGATATGTAGGAGAAAATCACAAAACAGACAAAATTTTTCTATGGAAAGGGAAAACTTTATATTAAAATATGACAAGTGATTTGAATCGTACTATATCTTGTGATACAAAATTAACTAATAGCAAGCCACCCACTAACACTTTTTTTCATGAAAAAAACTCTCGGTTTTTCTTTCAAAAAAACTGTCAGTTTAAGTGGCATTTCAACAAAAGCTCTTTGCACACACACTACACAGTTAAAACGCTGAAAAAAGTGTAAGTTTGAACGACAGTTAAAGAGCTTTTATAAGCCTAACAAATTGTTGTTCTTTGGAATGTCGTGTGGAGTGTCTAAAATTTTGTAATTCCAAATGACAATCCAACGATTTTTTTGTGTTTTTAATAGTACAACTTTGTCTTTTTGAATTAGAACAAGTATTTTTAATTTTTTGTAGTTTAAAAAATGTCAGAAAATTTAATTATATGTGCTATGATGGTTTCAACTTAAAATTCAATTAACACTATTAAACTCGTAACTTGTAATTACTTGTAAAAACTGACGCTTTTCCGTTCAGTTTGAATTTTGTTAGTGTGTTGACTAACGTGAAAAAGTGTCAATTGGAGTAGCAGGTTGAGTATTAGAAAAAATGGCGCGTCATAATTCACCATACACCAACCGAAAAATGCAGTGAAAAGCGTGGCGTGTCATCTGGCGTTTAAAAAAAAGTGTCGGTGTATGGCTTGCTAATGTTTAAAAAAAATAAACATCAAGCTTTTTCAATTAAAACTTTAGACAGAGCAATATTTTTGTAATAAAACTTCGTAACATTTAATATTTTAAAAAAATATTATATTTTTGAGGAGCCGTATAATTTTAATTCCAAATTTAGGGAACCACAACATAAAAAAGTTTGAGAAGCACTGGTGTAATCCAATAAGGAAAATAAAAATAAATTGCGCAAATTAATTTGTATATTCAAAATTTTTACAAAGTTTTCTTAAGTTTTATATTTTTCTCAGTTAAACTGGGAGTCTCTTTTTTTTAAGTTAAAAACTGAGATAAAAATAATTTTAATATGCATGTGATCAGTAAGTTGTATTTGCAATCTCAAATTGAGCTCGGTAAATAATATATTACATGCGTCAATACACATGTAATTATTTAATTAAGTAAATTTTATTTACATTCTCCGTATTAAGTAAATTTTATTTACTTACTTCATTTTGAACTTTTGTTTATTTTTCGCATTGCAAATATATGCAATCACACTGAGAAAAAAACCATAGTATAATTATACATAGTATAATTATGCAGTTTTCAGCCTACCAAGTTCTTGTATAAAATAACTAAGTTAATTTAGTTGTTTTAACAAAGTTAAGCTTTGTTAAATCAACTTAGTATTTTTTTATAAAAATATACTTTTTAATATGTTAATTTATCGAAGTGGCTTAGGTAATTCATACATGGCCATGTGTAATCTTTTTTTTTGTTTTTTTTTTTTGTTTTTTTTTTTGTTTTTTTTGGTTTTTTTATGTTTTTTTTTTTTTGTTTGTTTTTTTTGTTTTTATATTGTTTTCTTCTTTTTTTGAACGGTCCACGATCTAAGTTCTATCACAAGGAGACGTTGCTTAACCGCTTTGTTTAATGTTATGTGGTCTTCCACTGAGCTATGCCAGTAATATACAACAATGTATAAAATAGAAAATATAAATTCGCTATCTATTAAAACTTTACACATTTGTTTAAGTAATTTATACAACCACTTGTATAAATTTTTAGATGATTTGTCGAAGTTTTCAATCAAACTTTCTACATTGTTTTGGTAATTTATACAAGCATTTGGATAATTTAACAGTTGCTTCACTTCTATAAATCATCTAATTTTTTTTTGATGATTTATCGAAGTTTTCATTTTAAAACCATGTATAATATTACCAATAACTTTGTATAAAAAAACTATGATTTTGGAATTTAGTACAATTTTTTTTACCCAAGTCAACTTGTATAATATTACTATAGTTTTTATTCTCAGTGTACCTCTCACAGGACCATTAAAACAGTATACAAAACATGTTAATAAAACACAGCTCATTGTGTATATACAAGTTAACAAACAACTTTATAATTTTTGTCATCTTGCACTTTTACGATAAAATTTTTATATCGTTTCCAATTACAAATTTTTATTCTTCAAAGTTTCTCACACTTAATGACAATTTTGCTGATACTAATTTTTTTGTTTCTATTTTTAAGTCTTAAAATAGTTAGTTGTAATTCAGACTTCAAACAAATTAGTTAAAATCAAATTTAAATAAAAAAATATTAAAATTGTAAAAATTGAATTTTTTGTTTGAATAATTGAAAAATTTAACTGGCGCCCAGCAACGCGGGACTCTCACCAATATATTATTATATATATATATAGAACAACGATTGATAGAACGGATAGAATCCGTCAAATTATCTGCAGCATAAATTTTAGGAAACGAGGCCCCGGAGTCACCTGTAAAAGGAAAAAACGGAGTTGCTAAGTAGAAGGAATCTGTACTAACCAAGTTAGATTATAATAATACTTCCCAACCGCAACAGAAGTTGCAAATAATATCACACAGTTCTAGTAGGGAGACTTTTGAGCGCCCACGTCATCTAATTTCAACTCAAAATGATAGCACATTTGCTAATTATATTGTAAGTTAATAAAAAAAATAAAGAGAAAAAAAAGAGAAAATATTTAAGGAAAAAAAAAAGTTATTAGAATTTCTAAATACATAATTATTTTTAACATAAGAATTTTGAAAAAACAATTGATTAAATTTTAATTTTACAATTTTAAATTATAAAAAATTAAATTAAAAAATAAAAAAGTGACTTAAATATTGTGAAACATTTTTTTTTTCACAAGCATAAATTGCTCTGAAAATAATAAAAAGAAATATTTAAAATAATATTTAATTAAATATTAGATCAATTTTAAAATTAAGAAAATTTTTTTTTTATAAAACCATATTAGCATAAAATAATATTAGGAACATTTTTTTTGTAGATTTCCTTGATTTCACTAGTTAATAAATGTAAAAAATTAGAATATCGAATTTATTAGAAAAAAGGCTTACGAAATTTATTCAAAAATATTAAAAGCAGGGTCTCACGGAAAAAAAAGAAGAAAAGTCAAGTTTAAATAAAATTTTGTATTTCAAGATTGATTTATTTGAATTGAAATTAAAATTATTTTGACAACAATTTAAAAAAGAAATTTATTTTGACAACAATTTTCAAAAAATTATTTTGATAACAATTTTAAACAAATTAAAAAAAAAAAAAACCTGTCGTTTAAAAGGATTTAAAAAAAATACAAATTGTTCTTTCAAAGTTATTCACACGTTCAATTTTTTGTTCGAAATATTATTTAAAAAACGACCTATTAGCAAAGAGGAAATAAAAGGCAAATTTTTATATTTTCAACGTTAAACACATTTTTCATTTTTTTTATATTAAATTCTAAAACTATGAACGATAAAAGTATTCTCAAGCCAACAATGTTTAATACAAGCTCTTCTGAAAGCGCCTCTTCGGACACTCCAGATTCCTTCAGTTTCACAGATTTAAAAAAATTAATAATAGAAATTTCCCAATCTGAATCGAAAAAAATGTTAGATAATTTTCATGACACCGAAAATTCTAGTAACAACGACAGTGACCAAGAAATACAACCGGAACAACGTGAAAATCTCGACGGACTAGATAAAATACCGGACGTTGTTAAGAGTCTTCAAGAATTTTCTGGGCAACCGGGTGAGTTTAGCTCCTGGAAGAAAAGTGTAGATCGGATTTTAGACATTTATGATAGTATTAAGGGTTCTACAAAATATTACGGCATCCTTCATGTAATTAGGAATAAGATTACAGGACATGCTGATACGGCATTAGAATCCTACAATACTCCTTTAAACTGGGAAAAAATCTAAAATGCCTGACACTACACTATGCAGATAAGAGAGATTTAGGTACCCTCGAATACCAAATGACTACATTAGTCCAAAAGAACTGTACCATTCCAGAGTTCTATCAACAGGTTTATTACCACTTGTCCCTTATTTTAAACAAACTTTCATCTATAGAAATGTGTCAAGAGGCACTCGATATGATGATAAAAAATTATAGAGAAAAGGCATTGGACACTTTTATTCGAGGGTTAAAAGGAGATTTACCAAGACTTCTCAGCATGAGAGGACCTTTAGACTTACCTGAAGCTCTTCATTTATGCCTGAAGCTCGAAAATGTGAATTATCGTATTCAACATAGTCAAGGAACTATGCGTGTCACCCCGCCTATCCCGCTAAAAGGAACTACTTTTCAAAATAATTTTAAATTCCAAAAAAAAATTTTCCCACAGTTGGTTCACAATCCACAAAGTAACCAAGAATCATGCAAGCCACAACAAGATTTTAAAACAATGCAATATTCACAGCCTCCTCCAATCCCATTCAGAAACTATTCGAGACCAGAACCAATGGACGTTGATCAATCATTTCGCTCGCGACAAATTAATTATCAGAATAGACCACAAACGAATTTTTTTTCACCTAAAAGGCCACATTCAAATCAAGTCCAACAGCATAACAAGTTTCAAAGAATTTATCATTCTGAACAATGTAACGAAGACCCTAGTTTACAGCATTATCACGAACAAATTGTCGGTTCCGATTTAAAACACGACGAAACTTTGCTTGAATACACTAACTCACAAGAAAGTTTTGATGAAATTTTAGAAAATACTAATAGCCACACTGAAGGTGCAGACCACGAAAATTTTAAAAATTGGACGATATTCATTTTTTAGACATATTAGAACATAAAGCGAAGAGCGGGAAAGTATTTAAGTTTTTAATTGATAAAGGATCGAATAAAAATTATGTGCAGGAGCGCTTCATTCGAAACCCTATACCCAATAAAAAATCATTTGTAGCAAATTCAGTTACCGGAAATGTTAAAATCACTCACCATGCCCTTATAGACTTGTTTGGACCACTTCGTAAATTAAAAATTTTTTCTTCTACCCACTCTTAAATCTTTCGATGGGATAATTGGAAATGACAGTTTAAAAGAACTTGGGGCAACGATACACACTAGGGAAGGATTTATGATAATCAATTCCGACACCAAAATTTTTTTAAAACAACATTTCTCAGATTCTGTGCATTCATTAAACATTAGAACATCTCATCTTAATTTTGAACAAAAGGAAAAATTGAACGAAATAATAAGAAACAATCAAAATTTATTTTCAGATCCCGAAAAAAAACTTACTTTCACTACAACTGTCAAAGGCGAGATTAGAACATATAACTCAGACCCGATATACTCTAAGTCCTATCCATACCCAATGTGTCTGAAAGACGAAGTTGATAAGCAAATTAAACAGCTGTTAGCAGACGGAATTATAAGACCTTCTAAATCACCCTATAATTCTCCAGTATGGGTCGTCCCTAAAAAAGAAGATGCATCCGGAGAGAAGAAATATAGGCTGGTAATAGATTATCGTAAACTGAACTCGAACACAGTCCCCGATAAATATCCTATTCCTGAGATCAACGAAGTTTTAGCCAACTTACGGCGAAACAAATATTTCTCTATCGTTGATTTGAAAAGTGGTTCCATCAGATTCCTTTGAGGGAATCAGATGTTGAAAAAACGGCATTCTCAGTGAATCACGGAAAATTCGAATTCCTACGACTACCTTTTGGACTAAAAAATGCCCCATCGATTTTCCAAAGAGCTCTAGATGATATTTTGCGCGACCACATTGGAAAGCGATGTTATATTTATATCGACGACATTATTATTTTTGGTAGAACCGAGGAAGAGCATTTCAAGAACTTGCAAATTGTATTTAAAACGCTTGAGATGGCTAACATGAAAATTCAACTCGACAAGTGTGAGTTCATGAAAGATGAAGTAGAATTTTTAGGCGTTATTATATCGAGGGAAGGTATTAAAGCCAACCCAAAAAAGGTGAAAACTGTCGCAGATTTTCCTATCCCCAAAACCGTAAGAGAGCTTAGATCATTTCTCGGAATGTCGGGATACTATCGACGGTTCATTAAAGACTACGCTAAAATTTCAAAACCGCTAACAACTCTATTAAGGGGTGAAGATGGACATGTGTCCAAATCTATTTCCAAAACTAAACTAATTAAAATAAACCAAGAAGCTTTAGACTCTTTTAACAAAATTAAAAATTCATTACTATCTGAGGAAGTTTTGCTTTCATTTCCAGACTTCGAAAAAGAATTCGAGTTGAACACAGACGCGTCCAGCTATGCACTTGGAGCTGTCTTGTCCCAGGGAGGGAAACCAATAACTTTCATATCAAGAACCCTGAACAAAGCGGAGGAGCATTTTGCGGCAAACGAAAAGGAAATGTTAGCGATTATTTGGGCTCTGAATTCATTAAGAAATTTTCTATACGGTTCTAGAAAAGTTAAAATTTTCACGGACCACCAACCTCTTACTACGCTCTAAGTAACAAAAATAACAACTCGAAAATGAAAAGATGGAAAGCAATACTAGAAGAATACGACTACGAGCTAAAGTATAAACCGGGAAACACAAATGCTGTAGCGGACGCTCTCTCTAGATTACCAAAAGCTAGTGAAATGAACAGTATGACTGCCACGCAACATGGCGACGAAAGTTCTTCGCACGATCTGATCCCAACTGTAGAAGTCCCAGTCAATGTTTTCAGAAACCAGCTGGTATTAAATGTAGGAGCCGACAGTTCTTTTACCGTCCTAAATCCATTTCCCGGGTACAGTAGATACCAATTTACAGAGTCGTTGTATTCGGACCAGAAAATTATCGAAATTTTCAAAAATTACTTGTTGCCAAATACAATTAACGGTTTGAAAACAGAAGAAATAATTATGGGTCGAATTCAAAAATTGTATCCTTATCATTTTCGAAACTTTAAAATTCGCTTTACCCAAAAATTAGTTCAAGATATTTGTAATGAAAACCAACAAGATGAGAAAATATTAACCGTTCATCAGAGAGCGCACAGATATTTCGAGGAAAATCGTCAACAAATTTTAGAAGATTCTTATTTTCCCAAAATGAGTCAAAAGATTCGATAATTCGTTAAACGTTGTAATACTTGTAACGAAAATAAATACGATAGGCATCCTAATAAACAAATACTAAATCAAACCCCCATCCCAAATTATCCAGGTCACACCCTACACATAGACATTTATTCAACAGAAGGGAAATTAGTTTTAACATCCATCGATAAACTAACAAAATTAGCTTTTTGCAAAATTATTAAGTCTAGAGCAATAGAAGACATTAAACAACCGTTAAGAGATATTTTATTTTTTTTTAATGTACCAGAAGTTATAGTTATTGATAACGAAAAATCCTTGAACTCAAAGTCCATAACCTCTATGATGGAAGATAGGTTGAAAATTAAAATCTTTAGCTGCCCACCATACAAAAGCGAAGTTAATGGGCAAATCCAAAGATTTCACTCTACCCTTTCTGAAATTATGAGATGCCTTAAAGCGGACAAAGTCGAGAGATCTTTTGAGGAACTTCTCGAGAGATCAGTTAACGAATATAATCATACAATTCACTCGACTGTAGGGAAAAAACCGGTAGAATTATTTTACGGAAGGACACCAAATGTGAGTCCCGAAGAATTTGAGAAGTCAAGGCAAAAAAACATCGAAAAACTAAAACTTAAACAACTAAAAGATATTGAATATCACAACAAAAAACGTAAAGAGATCAAAACGTATCAGCCCGGTCAAATTATTTTCGTAAAACATAATAAACGATTAGGTTCCAAATTAACAGTAAGATTCAAAAAGGAGATAGTTAGGGAAAACAGAAATACTACAGTTTTTACAGAATCAGGGAAGGTTGTTCATAAAACAAATATTAAAAATTAAACGTTATTCTTCTTTATATTTTAGGTACGTTCCTTGTATTTTAGTTGCTGAAATTCAAATATTAGAGTACACGAATTCCCAAGTAATTTCAATTGGTATTGGCAAAGCAAAAATTCAGGAAGGCAATTTTAAACTAATTCATGTAATTGATATTGAAAGTTATCAATATCTCATTGACCAAATTAAAAATACAACTTACACCCAGATAAATAATAAAAATCCCATATATCCATACATTGATTACGAATTAAAACAATTACAGTCATTAGTAACGGCCTTGAGAACACACAAAACAAAAATATCTTTAAACTTTGTTGGTAGCGCATGGAAGTGGATCGCTGGTTCGCCAGACCATGATGATTTTCAGATCATAGAAAACAAAATCAACAATGTGCTAGAAAATAATAATAAGCAGGTTATTATAAACGAACTGTTTCGCGATAGAATAAACAACATTACTAGTTTAGCTAACGAAATCACAAGCATGCTTGGAAAGAATAATGATCTCAAGGACGAATTAATTTTAAGTATTCAATATAAATTAAAAATAATTAAAGATGAAATAGTAAATATAAAATATGCGATACATTGGTCGAAACTAGGGATAATAAATTCTTTGATTTTGTCAAACACGGAAGTAAAATTAGCTATCGAACAATTTGATAACGATAATCTACCATTCTCCACTCCGGAAGAGGCTCTAGATTTTGCAAATGTTAAAGTCATTTCGAACGGGACATGTTTACTCTATATTGTTTATATTCCTATAACAACCTCGGATATTTTTGAAAGAATTTTAATAAAGACTATAAAAAAAATTAATAAAGTAACTTACATAAAATATAAAAAATTATTGATAGGAATAAGTAGTGTATTTGGAATAATTAACGATTGTAAAACTGTTAGTTCTTTATCAATATGTAGTAAAAATAATATTGTAAATATAAGTCAATCTACTTGTCTACCCAACTTGCTCAAAAGTCGACCTTCCGTATACAACCAAACAAATGCCCAACACGTGCCAACAGTTGACGAAATATCCGAAGGCATAATTCTACTGAACCAATTCTCAGGAAATATAACCATAGAAGGAGAGCCATTAGGACTTGATGGAACCTACCTATTGAAATTTCACAATCTCACCATAGAGGTCAATGGAAATCATTTCACTTCAAAGGAAAAAACAACATTCCAAATTCAACCAGCAATTCTCCAACTTCAACCACAGGAAAGCAAATATAATGAAATTTTATCACTCGAAATGATGAAGGACATTCATATTAACAATACAAACTTCATCCAACTTATAGAAACCGAAAATAATACTAAACAAATAACTAATTTTAGTCTCATTTTAGTAGTCATCTTTATTTTGGTAATTTTATTTATAATCAGATGCAAACGTAACAGATCAATAAAAATTATTAACACCACCAACAAGTCATCTACCAAGTCAGAAATACCCCAAAGTCTAGAAGAAAATGCAATGCCAATAAAATACAATTTCTCGACTCTCAAACACAACATCAGAATGCACCACTAGAGCCTAAATCATCTGAAAGCTCAGCTATAAACAGTGGAGTTACACTCCAAAGGAAACTGGTAAAAACACGGCCGATTCCATCAGGAAGAAACCTTGCAGAAACATCGTTCTACTAACATCGAATGAGGACATCCGAATTTAAAGGTGGAGGAGTTAACAAACAACTTTATAATTTTTGTCATCTTGCACTTTTACGATAAAATTTTTATATCGTTTCCAATTACAAATTTTTATTCTTCAAAGTTTCTCACACTTAATGACAATTTTGCTGATACTAATTTTTTTGTTTCTATTTTTAAGTCTTAAAATAGTTAGTTGTAATTCAGACTTCAAACAAATTAGTTAAAATCAAATTTAAATAAAAAAATATTAAAATTGTAAAAATTTAATTTTTTTTTTTGAATAATTGAAAAATTTAACTTACACAAAAACACATAGGCACTTGTCAATATTATATCACTCGACCTAACGGTCTCGTGATATAAGTATTGACTCGTGTCTATGTGTTTTTGTGGGGTCCCGAAATAATTTATACGGACATAATTTATACGAAAAAACGATATTATTCATACCATACAAATGAATTATGTCGCTTTCAGGCACGTCATAATTTATATATGAATAAAGTCGTTTATTTTTCGTATAAATAACGTCGCTTTTAAAACCACATTATTTATCATATGAATAAAATCTGCTGCTGCCGCCCCACCCCTTCCCCTTTTGCTTACACAACATTTTATCGGAGATATTTTGAGGTACACACCGGAAGGGCGGGCAGCAGGGCGGGCAGCAGGGCGGTGGGCGGTGGGCGGTCCACTGACCAACCGCCCGCCCGCCGGCCTTCTGCCCCTCTCCTTCCCGTGTGTCTACCTCAAAAATATTTTTTTTTTTACTCGCATACGATAAATAGTGTCGTTTTAAAAATAACATTATTCATACGATAAAAAAACGACATTGTTCATACGATAAATAATGTCGTTTTAAAAGCGACATTATTTATACAAAAAAAAAACTACATTATTTATCGTATGAATAATGTCGTTTTTTTTTTGTATAAATAATGTCGCTTTCAAACGACATTATTTATCGTATGAACAATGTCGTTTTTCTCGTATAAATTATGTCCGTATAAATTATTTCGTAGTGCCTGTTTTTGTGTATACACAACTCGTTGTAATAACAAATTTTCTTAACATGTGTTGTAATCTACTAATTCAAATCGTTATTTTCAGCTGTGCTAATGAAACGTACGGTGCTCGCACCTGTAAGGCCATCTTAAAGGCAATTGAATGTAAATAAATTAAAAAATTTATTGCTGCGATAATAGAAAATGTAAAATTTAGTATTTTCCTTTAACAAAAAACAATAAAGTTGTATTAAGAGTTGTGTTTAGTTGTTGTGAGTTGTTCTACTGAAATTTTTAGTGGGTTATTAAGCACTTGAATCTTGGCAGTTTGAGAACATGCAAGTGCTAGATTTTGCAATATATTCTTCACACAAAATATTTGTTTTTAATATTCTATTTCAAGTAAGTAAATCGTTATTAAATAAAATTAAACAGTAAATTGTATACTTAATTCAATGGTTATCCTTTTACAGCTCGATTAGGGTATCGAATCTTTTTCATTATTCTTCGACAGCATTAGCTATATTGTAGTTTTATGTGTTAATAATTATACCCGAGAATAACCAAGGATTGAAGACAAAAGCAACGAAATGTGGAAAAATGTGCTCCGTACTATATTTGTGTAAAGTATAGTTGTTTTATACATTTTTCTTCTATGTGAAAAAAACTAATAAAAATTCTTAAATATTGACTAAGAATAAAAACTATAGTAATATTATACAATTTGGCTTGGGTAACCAAAATTGTACTAAATTCTAAATCATATTTTTTTATACGAGTTATTGGTAATATTATACATTGTTTTAAAATGAAAACTTCGATAAATCATCAAAAAAAATTAGATGATTTATACATGTAGATTAATTGTTAAATTATCCAAATGCTTGTATAAATTACTAAACCAATATATAAAGTTTTTATCAAAATTTCGACAAATCATCTAAAAAAAAAAAGATCACACATGGTCATGTATGGATTATCTAAGCCACTTCGATAAATTAACATATTAAAAAGCTAATTTTATACAAAAAACTAATGATTTAACAAAGCTCAACTTGGTTAAAACAACTAAATTAACTTGGTGATTGTATACAAACAGAAGTACTTGGGTAGGCTGAAAACTGCCGCAGCCTTGTGTATTTTATACTAGGTTTTTGTATAATTCTACTATAGTTTTATTCTCGATGTTGTTTAAACAAAATGTATATTTATATAAATAATATAATTAAATAAACTGCTTTTTACGTTAAGAGCCCTCAATGTGAAAAATTGCAAAAAAATTGGTCTTAGTTTGGCTTTGATTGTAGGGTTACTACAATCTAGACTGAAGTGATTTTTTGATATGTTAGAGAGTATATAACTGGCTCCAGGGTAGGTGAGGCGGATTTTTTAAATTTTGAGTTTTTTGGCCCAAATGAGCCTTTAAAAAACTTGAACATATTTGCTTGGATTCTGAAGTAAAGGAAAAAGATAATAAAAAATCTCAAACGCAGAAATAAAGCTAAAATACCACTCTCCAGGGCTGGTGACGTGAAATTTTGAATTTCTTTAATTTCCAAAACAATTTTTAATTAATTTCATTTATTTCTAAGAATTTTTTTATTTTTTTGATAAATAACAGTTTCTGCACAGAAATAAAATTCAAATATAGTTTTGTGATTTTCTGGTAGAGTTGTTTTTCGTACAACTTTTGTCGCATTTTTCACGGCCGTTTATTTTCTGTAAAATAAAACAAAAAAAAACTGCAAAAATAGAAAACAGAAATAGAAAACAGAATTTCACATGGAGGGCTCTTAATTAAAAATAAAGTTTGCATTAAATATTTTGAATAATTTATGGGAAAATAGAAAAAAAATAATTCGTAAATTATTTGCATATACATATATGTATGTAGTTGTAGGTAAATAAATTATGGATAAAATATTAAAATTTCATCTATCCGATAATCAAAGTTATATTAGCATGAATAATTTTAAATTAAAAATAATTTTTGTAAGTTTATTATCACAAACCTGCCTAATATGTTAGTAAATAATTAAATCAAAAAAAAAATCATAATTTTTCTATGTTACATTAATACATTATACAATTACATTGAAATGAAAGGTTGAATAAAATATTCATATCGAAATGTTAAAAAAAATTTATAAAATAAAATAAATCGAAATAGTTAATAATATGATGTGAATTTAATGCTAAGTTCAGAAAGAAGTTGAATCTAATTAGAGACTTATTAGAGACTTATTAGAAGATTAAAGTAAAAAAAAAATTAGTATTACTACGGCGGTACATTTCACTTAGTGATTTATTTAAATTAAGAATTTTCTATTTTCCTTATATTAAACCCCAATAATTGTTGAAAATAAGGAATTCATATTTGAAAAGAAGAAAAATTGGTGTGAAATTCACCTTCATCTGAGAAATCTAATGTTTTCGTTATTTTAACACCAACTTTTTTTTTGCTCTCTTCGAAATTCGAATCTTGATCCTTAGCATTGCAAATCACCAAACCCTGCCACACAGAAAATTCATACTTTTTTTTTCATATACTTTTTAGATTTCAATACCAGCTGAGTGGTAGTGTTGGCGGATTGCTATGCTAAGGACGAATCCCAAAGAAATGCATAAGAAATAAAATGATAGAACTTAATAAAAATAATAAAAAAATTCTAATAAAAAAAAATAAAATAAAATTTATTTTCTTATGTAAAATAGCAACATTACGAAAGTCTGTTAATTTCAGGAAATCAGTACCTGATTTTTATATAAATGGTTTGTAGGTTCTAAATGAAACAGGTTTTTTTTTACTTTTTTTAACACCAATTTTTCTTAAATTTAGATAATTTTATGTACCGTGTACTTTGTTTTATTACTAATTTTAAGAATAACTAAAAAAAATTCAGTTTAATATAATTCTGTTACATATATACCACATTTCAAAATTCTACTTGATTCCAATACAGATTCCTGTATGTATATATATTATATATGTAGTTATTTCAGATTTGCGTGTTATCCGCATGTATAATAGACATTATACAAGCAATTAAGTAATGTTCTACCACATTTTTTTTATTTAAAATTTATCATAATATGATAATCTATTTTTTTATATTTTATATAAAATACATGATAAAATATTATATTTTATCGTAATCACAATATATTATACCGATTCGTAAACATTCAGTATATATACAGCAAGCATGTTGGGTAGGGAGTATAATAGACATTATAATAAAATATTTTTAATCATTCCTTAGCCTTCAGGTACAAAAATACCCAAAGAGACGTTTTAAGAAATAAAAAATACAATGTATTATTTCTAAAAATATTTTTCACATAATTCAAAAACAAAAAAAATTGATGTAAAAAATTTATGTACAAAATTAACTCTCATTTCTTTTCTAAAAATGGGTGAATTGATTTTTGCTAAATAAAAACATTTATTGTCTATATATACTATATGGATAATTATACAATTTTATCAAAATATATGTAATACGTATGTTGTGATATATATTTTTTATTAATAGAACCTGCCTCTATTGTCCTTTGAAGGGTTTAATGTCTGTGCTTTATAATAATGGTTCATTGGATCCGTAAAAGGAAATAAAAAAAATAATAAAAACCCAGAAAACTCTGAATGAACAATAATGATAAATTTTAATTTAATAATTTTTGTACTGTATACATTGTGTATAATGTGTTACATAATCATTATATTACGATTCTTTTTATTATTTATTTCAAAGTTAACAGTTAAAAGTTAACTTCATATCCAGATTTGTCAAGAATATATAACTAATTATTTTTAAATTATCATAAAAATTTAGATATCATATAGTTTTTATGTTAATTATTACCTATCTGACATCATTTTTTTTCGAAGAATTTATCTTTTAAATATTTCATAATCTAAATATTATTTTGACACTACCTTGTTGACCAAAAAATTTTTCAAAAATAATATCTAACTATCTTTTTTTATTTTAACTTTTCAAGATGTGCCTTATTAAAGTATAAAATATAATTAAATCAGTTTTCAGTTGTTGACAGGTGATCGAAACATACAAATTAATTTAATTTTTAATGAAGAATATTTTTAAAAGAATTTTGTTAAAGAAAATTTTTTTTTAAATTCAATTAGAGATAAATTATGTACCACATTATACAGATTTTATTAAAAATTTCTTAGATATATACATTAAAATATGTATAGAATACTTAGTAGTACACTACACAGTTAGGTTATCTAAAAACCTAAATTTTAGAAACACTTTCCTGTCTACCTTCATTTAATGGCTAAATAGATAAATTTTATTTAAAAACGAAATTAGTTTTCTTATATAGGTAGGCGTAAGGCCGTTAAATATAAGAAATTATTTTTTTTTTTTATTATGAAATTAATGAAGATATTTTCTTGTTAAAATATTTCTATAGAGTTACTGAATTTTATGTTGTCAAAGAATTTAAAACAAAATATTTTCCAATTATATGAAGAAGAAAATAAAAAAAAAGGGTTCTATTTTACTTTCTTTTTTTTAACTTAAGAAAACTATTTTGTTTAATATACATTTGTAGTACTATATAGACCAGCGTTTCTCAACCTTAGGGTCGCGACCCGAATTTGGGTCGCGAAAGATTTTCAATGGGTCGTTTTAATTTAAAAATTCTATTACAAATGCTACATATATTTTTTCAAAAATAATAAAATATTTTGATTACGTAAGAAGAATTAACCTATACCTTATTTTTCAAAAGATTGCTGTTTTAACATTGATAATTGAGTAAATCCTTTGAGCCAGACTTAATAAATTATCAAATGATTGTCAACAACAAATAAGCCATTAAAATAAAAATAAATAAAACATTTTAAAGGTGGCTTTCATTTCTTCTACTTGTCAATGCATACCATTTTCAGATTGAGGGTCGCGTTATTTTGTACTCATATTTTATAGGTCGCAATAGCAAAAAGGTTGAGAAACGGTGATATAGACTATTTTATTATATACTTAGGTTATAAATGAAATTTGAATCCAACCATGTTGTTATTATTATTAAGACCCCTGGCTTGTTGAGAGCCTTTAATTTCGAAAACGTAGAGCCTTTAGTCTACGTGAAAGTGAACGAGATTACGATATTTTAAAATTCAAAGAATTTTATTTTCATGGAAACTGGCCGATTCTATGTTACCACATTTTTTTGAGCAAACAGTATAAATATTAAAAATTTTAATCTTGAAAATACATTATATTAATTATTACCATTTAGGGCAAATAAAAAAATTATGTAAATATTTACTGTCATTAGCGAAAATTGCTGCATAAAGACTGATTTTGTAATTCCCGTGGCTGTTACAAAGTAATGGGTTCGTATTTAAAACTATTATTAATAAAAAAGAAATCTGTAAGACTCTCTAAAAGTTGAGAAAAAACAGCTCTAATTGGTTTCTTCTATTATTTTATGATTGTTACCGTGTCAATAAGAATTTCAAACGTTTTAGAATTATATTGAAAAAAAAAATATTACGAATTATATAATTTTAAATCGCAATCTCAGTTATTTAAGTAAATATATTTTCAATTGATATTGTTAGTTTTGATATTCAAATTGAGTTAAATAAATCGAGTAAAATAAAGAAATAAACATTTTTCACAAAACTAAGAATGATGTTATTTGTCACAAGTTATAATCAAGACAATCCTAAATTATAGTCTCTATTTACAGGTTTTTGTCGCTGAAGCACTGAATTTTCTCTTAAAATATTCATGATTCATTTGAAGAATTTTTCTGCGGATGGCATAATAATTACAATATGCCTTTTTCGTGACATAAAACAAGAAAATTTTTTTTTTGTTTATTCGTGTAAAAGAACGCACTAGTGAAATATTTCATAACGATAAAATCACAGTGACAAACATGATTAGTGGATATTTAAGAAGAAAATAAAATAAAAAAAAATATTTTCTTTCTAGTATGAAAATTAATTAAATTTTCAATTTATTTTGAAGTCAATTTTTAATAAAAAAAAAAAAAAAAGTCATTAATCTTAATGTTCGAATTTTTCCTGAAAAAAAAAAAATTCCCCATTATGTTTAAATCAGTAAAAAAAAACAAAAAAAATTTTTTTTGGAATTAACGTTATCAAAAACGAAAAAAATAAATAAATGTTAATGTCTCCTTTTTATTTTTAATGTTGTTAATTTCTTCTTTTTTTTTTTTTTTTATTTAACCTGCTTTGAAATATTTTTCCTTTATTTTTTTTATTTAATTTTTCTTTTTTTTTTTCTTTTTGACTTCAAGAATTTTAATGGGGAATTTTATTTATTGAGCATAACGTTGTATGAAAAACAAAAAAAAAAAAAAAAAAAAAAAAAAAAAGTTTTACATTACTACCTCGCACCACCTTTTCAAAAAAAAAAAAAAAATGAAAAGCGTACCTATACTATACAAATGAAAATTAATGGGGAGGAAAAAAAAGAAAATATGTCTATAAGGCACAAAAACCTCCTAATCCTATTAAGGTTTATTGTCTTTTGCAAATAATAATACAACAAAAAAATGGAAATGATATACCTACCACCTAAATTATATAAATTTTTGCTTGATTTTTTTTGAGTGAAGTAAAATTTTTAGTTGACAAAATTAATAAATTTATTAAATTGCTTTATTACGATGGATAATTTTGTATTTGAAATTTAAAGTTATTTACATTTATATGTAAGTATGTAAATAAAAAAAAATTGGATGCAGAGGGGTGTTGTATGAATCATTTTTCCAAAATTTTCAGGATAATTTTAATTAAAATAATGATGGCCAATCATTTTTATATTTAAAAAAAAAACAAGTTTTATATATACCTACCTTTTTTTATTTTGAAATTTGTAAATCATTTATAATATATTCATTTGTATAATATATTCATATGTACAATGTAGTATAATAGTGTTGGCGGATTGCAATGCTAAAGACCCAGGTTCGAATCCGGAAGAAGGCATAAGAAATAAAATTAGAATTTAATAAAATTCTAATTGTAATTGTAATAAATAAAAAAAAAAATTTAAATTAAAAAAAAAAATAATAATAAACCTAGTTTGGTGTTTTAACTGGAATCTAGTTAAATTTTGGTAAATTTTTGAAGATAGATTTCAAACTAGAGTCCTAGTTGCTCACAATCTAGTTGCTCATTCTAGTTTTATGCACTAGATTCTAGCCAAATTTGGTTAAGAGAGTACGTATACATTGTATATTTATATTGTTAAAAATTGAAGAGGTTTTTTTGTTTTTTCTTAAATTAGAATTTTATCGCATAGCTTCCCTCAATACCAATAACATGATGTCCTCTGTATGTGTACAGGATTTTGATGTTGCAATACTTTATACATGTTGTGTCAACAGTTTGTCACAACAATTATTGAAAGATTATAAACATTGTAGTATGTAATAAGTCAAATGAAATGAATTGATTAATTTCGTTTTCAGTACACATATACATTTTTTTTATAAAGTCAAGAAAGCTTTTAAAAATATTTCCTTAAACAAGATCGATGTTTAAAACTGACGAGAAGAATAAAAAAGAAAATTTTATTTCGTTTTCTATTGAGTGTATATATATTATCATTTTTATGATTCAAACATTAAATAGATAAATAAATAATATTTTTTTATTCTCTCTTTTAATGCGTTTTCAAATGGATTCTCGTTTTTTTAT
>OZ023273.1:71955417-72000969 GCA_964007475.1 Hybos culiciformis | reverse complement strand
CGATCGATTTTCCAAAGATGTTTAACTCCTTTCGAACATGTTAAATTAGCGAAGTGTGAACAAGGCATTAGATAACAAAAGTTAAACAAATATATACTTAAGAAGGTTTATATTTAGACTAATTTGTTTGTAAAAATATTGTAATTGAATGTTTGTAATTATCTAACAAAAGATATCGTGCCTATACAAAATTTTTAATTTAATTTCAGAAAAAAAAAAATTTAAAAGAAATTATTTTGACGAGGAATTTATTAGTTTGAGTCGAAAATTTTATTACAAGAGAGTAATACACCATAGAAAAATAATAATTCTTGTTTAAATTATTAAAGAATTTTTCAAAAAACCTCATGACCTAATTTTTGCGCCTTGAATAACAAAAATATTTTTTGATAAAATAATTTTAAGTAATGTAATTTTTTTTTTTTTAATATACATAGAAGTATAAAGAATATATATGTACATTTTTTTTTCTCTTGCCGTTAGAGAAATCGAATAAAAATGGTTTAAAGAATCTTTTTTCAGTACAGTAAACTGTTAAATATTTTATCAGATTTTTGACAAAAAGAAAGAACGAATTGACTGACAGTGTAACCTTTGATTGTACTGTGTGAAGCCATAAGCATCTAAAATTCGATTGCTAGATATCTAACTGATTGCATTGAAATAACATTTATCAAAGCATTGCTTTGAAAGAATAAGAAAAATAAAATAAAATTCAATATTATGTAGAAAACATTATTATCAAAAGTGTTATGCACACAGATCCATACATATATTTAACTTTTAAAAGTAAATTTTTCTGAAATAATAAAAATGTCTTATAAACACTTCTGAAAGAATCTGTAATCTTTAGTAAATCTTTGGAACGAAAATAAAATTAATGAAATAAAATGTCACTATGAAGTTTCATTAAACTTTCTTTGTATGTATCTAGCTATACAACAACAGCGGTTCCTTTTTTTGTCTTTTTTATTTTTTTTTTGTTTAGTGTGAAAGATAAAATCTTTTGACACACAATAAATTTTGTGAGAAAACCTACAAAGGAGGGATTTAAGAAAAACTATGTTAAATGAAAGTTTTTTTTAAATATTTTGTGTTTTCTTTTAAGTTAATTTATTACCGAATGAAAAAAGAATCAAATTAAAATATTATAACTTTAATCTAGAAAAATAATGTAGTTAAGTTTAAACAGTTTAAAGTTTTAATGAGAATAACAATTTTCGCACCGTAAGGTACACATTCCTATGTATATTGCGTATGAATAATCTTGGAACGAAAGTATTTAAAAATTCTTTTTTTTTTTCAATTAAAGTGAGGGAGAGCTCATCCTCTTAAATACCCACATTCTTTATTCTTAAATTTTTTTTTTTTAAATAAACTTTTGTTATTAGACAAACTTTTTATTCTTTGGTTAACAAAAATTTTATGTCTTTATATGCAGATATATGACTACGTGATAGTATATATTTTTTTTATCTAAACTAGATTCTGTGAAAACTAATTGAAAAATTAAATAAATTAAATGGAATTAAAAGCAAATTAACTTCTGGCTTCGTATGTACAGCGTATCTTAAAATTTCTTAAACGGAAAATAGTTTTGTTTTTTTTGAGAAATTTTGTTTTTTTTTAATATCTAGTTTAAGATCGAAGTATCTGAATTGAAAACACTTATTACCGGAGCCCAATCTATATGGGAGTGAATTATACGAAGAGAGAACTATTCAGATAACTATCCGGCCAAATATACTTTGTTTGTTATTTACTTTTATTTTTATATAAACTGGAAACTAAGTATCTTGTATGAACATTCCCTATAAACGTAAAATTCGCAAAATTCTCAGAATTGATATCTTTTTTTATTCTTTTTTTTTTTTGTGAAATTCTGCTCGTTAACATGACAACGAAAAATATATCATTATCATTTTCCTTGAAGAGTTTCCGTCATATTTTTAATATATTTTTTATTTCACTTAATATTTTTGTGTACTTAAAATATACCTAAATTTCTTTTAAACTTAATACAATATGACTTTAAAAATTAAATGAAAAAATAAATATCGATATTGTTAATTTTAAAATCAGACCTTGATTATCAAAAAATTTCTTTTCAAGAAATTCAAAAGTTACGATGACATATGTCAAGTAAATTAAATTATTGCAAAAACATCCGCAGTAAAAAATGGATGGAAAATAAAAATTATAATTTAAAAAAAATGTAATATCGTATTTATAGGTGGTAATTTTTAAAGATAAAGGTTATTTTTCTGGCAATGACAAATTTGTTTAACATTTTATCTGTAATCATATTGTAGATTTGTAGTATGGATATTTAGATTGTCTTAAATCTCGACTCGGACTTAAATTCGGGTTTCAATTTCTACTCGAAATAAGTGTTTGTGTATTTTTGTTAAAACTTTTACTTTAGTTTAATACTGTGAATGGGGCAAAATAGGATTAATATTACTGCCCTTTTGATAAAGTCCTGTAATATTAATCCTATTTTTGGTTTATATGAAGTAGATTTGGTAGTAAAATTAGTATGTATAAGAAATAATAATAATAAACTCAGTATATCTAACATTATTTCAAGATGAAACCATAAAGAAAGTATAAATAGAGAAACTAGTCCCATACAAAAAATGCTAATACAAATAGTGAAACAAAAAATCCATATCACAATCCCATGAGCTTTTTTTTTTTGTATTTTTTGAGAATTCGACTCTCACAAAAGCTTTTAAAACTTTTAAAATAACAACAGTTCTATACAATTTTTAAAGTTTTAAAAGCTTTTGTGAGAGTGGAAGTCTTAAAAATAAAAAAAAAGTTCGTGGGGTTGTGATATGGATTTTTTGTTTCACTATTTGTATTAGCATTTTTTGTATGGGACTAGTTCTCTATTTATACTTCCTTTATGATGAAACAAAATTTTCGTTAGATATCTTAGAGCTTAGAGTTTTCTTAATAAAAATTGCCTTTAAAAAAATTGATTCGAATGGATCCCGGCTCATTTTATTTGAAATTATAAAACTTTTTTTTTTGCCGTAATTTAATAATTTTTATCGACCTAAATTATTTAGTTTATTGTTTTCATAACATTAAAATCTAATTATAATATTGTTAAAAAAAAAAAATTCCAAGAATAAAACATAAATTTTACATATAGCATTTTCTTCTTAAATTCAAATCTTTTTCTTATATAAAAAAATTATTAACTTCTAAAATTATTAAATTAAATAAAAAGAAAACTTTTTTCATAATCAAAAATTTGTCTGGATGATTACTCTTCAAAAAAAAAAAACCTCAAAAACTCATTTAAAAGCAGCCTTATGTTGCCACCGAAACTGAAAATTTGATCAACATAAATTAAAGCTTTACATTTTTTTTTGGGTATATTTTTAATTATTAATGAACTTAATTAAATATTTTTATGATATTATGTTTATAAAAAAAAAAAAAAATATTATATTAAAGTTAAATATTTAACATGGAAAAATCAGGAATTTTTTTTAATAAGACGAAAAAAACCAGCAATCTGAAAATTTGTCTTTAATCTATTTTCCTTTTTAGGGATTACTTTGATTACCTGATTATAATTTAGAATTTTTTTTTTTTTTAGCAAAGCATAAAGAGAATTTAGTTCTTAAAAAAAGATGATTATTATTTTTATTATTATTATTGTTATGTAGATGTAGTATATAAAATAAATGAATAGGTACTATTTATAGGGAAAGAAATCACTTCAACAAATCAGGATGTCCAAGACTATATTTTACCAGTATACTTTGATAAATATTTATTTGAATAGGTACATTATATTATGAATTTATGATAATGTTAAAAAATATATCTTGTTTGGAATTTAATAACATTGAAAATAAATATTAAAATTATATAAAAAATTAATAAAATATTTATAACTGTATGTTTGTTACTGTCACAAGTAGTGTTTATAATTTAGTACACCCAGAAAAAAAAATTGTTAAATTAAAAGATTTTATAGGTAAAATTAACAAAAAATCTTTATAGATTTTGCGCAAAAGGGTTTATAGTTAAATTAAAATTGCAAAAATTGTTAATTCAAAAGACATATTACATTGTTAAAATTAACACAAAATTGTTATATTTAAAATGTTAAGTTGTTATTATAACAATTTTAGCAGTTTGAGAAAAAAATATATTGTTACGGTGCCAAACTGTTAAATTAACTATTCGAAATAATTATTTTAAAATAGTTTTTTGTTTTTTTATTTTTTTGGTTTGTTTTTGTTTTTTATTCGCCTTTTTTTGTTTTTTATTTCGCCTTTTTTTTGTTTTTTTTTTGGTTTTTTTTTGGTTTTTTTTTTGGTTTTTTTTTTGGTTTTTTTTTGGTTTTTTTTGGTTCTTTCTTTTTTTTTTTTGGTTTTTTTTTGGTTTTTTTTGGTTCTTTCTTTTTTTTTTTTTTTTGTTTTTTTTATTTTTTTGATTTTTTTTGGTTCTTTTTTTTATCTTTTTTTTTTTTAATTTCTTGGTTTGTTTTTTTTTTTTTTTCGCTTTTTTCGTCTTTTTTTGTTTTTTTATTGTTTTTTTTTTTATTGGTCACCCATCTAAGTACTATCACTACGAGACGTTGCTTAACCGCCGTGTTCAATGTGATGTAGAGTCTTCCACTGAGCTATGTCAGTAATATACAACAATGTATTAAATAGAAAATATAAATTCGGTAATATAAACATAATAAATATTTATCTTGTTAAATTAAAGAACTCCGCTCTTAACTTGTCTCGTTAAGAGCGGAGTTCTTTAATTTAAAAAGATAAATATTTATTTTAAAAGTGTAGCTTTTTAAATCAACCAAAACTTTTTTTTTAACAATGCCGTATTTACTTTGACAATTTTTATTGTTATATGTACCATTTTTAAATAACAACAAAAACATTATTTCAAAAGCTTTTATTGTCATATCAACAATTGAATGTGTAATTGTTATAATAACAGAAGAGTTTTTAATTTAAAAGAGAGAATAGTAAAATTTTATTTCTTTCGAATGAAACATATTTAAAATAACAATTAATGTTGTTAAAATCACGATTTTCAGCTTTTACTAAATAACTGTTTGAAACATTTTAAAATAACAAAATCAAATGTTAAAATAAGAAGCATCTTTACTTAGATCAAATACTTATTAGTTTAATTTAAAAAATTTCTCTTTAACATCAACAATTTTTGTTTAACAGTTAAAAACAGTTAAAAATTGTTAATTTAACTAGCATTTTTTTTCTGGGTGTAAATTTATGATCTACGATAAAATAATTACAGTGTTCAACAGCTCAACTTTATTTCATTATGAAATATACAATCCTGTGATATGAATAATTGAGAAATTATTCAATATAACTTGTATCTAATATTATTCTATCTTATCGATTATTAAAAATATTTTCTTTTAACTATGTACCTACACTTTATATTGTATATTTTCTTGTTAAGTATAGTATCATAGATCTGTATTTATTTTATTTAATAAAAATTCTTAAAAAGACTTCAAAAATAAAGATATCTTATATTAATGTTCAAAAGCAGGTTATTTATTTATTTATTAATTATTATTATATACATTAAGCCCATTAAAATTACACAAAATATAACACTCTAATTGAAAATATGTATATGTACATATTTTTTTTTTTTTTGGTTATTATGGCAAAATTAAAATAAAAATAATTTTTTTTTTCACTTTAACTCTGTTGCCTTTTATTCTAAATTATTCAGTACTTGTTACTCTTGTACAAGACGACATATTTTTTAACAGAAGATTTTTTTTTCAGTTCATTCGAGGGGTAGACTAATAATGAATAGCTAGCTACACATAATTTTTACCAAAAAATAAAAAGGCAGTATTGTTTTTGAATATCTAAAATTAAAATTGATTCATACACACAGAGCAAAAAATGTTTTGTTTATACATCAAGGTTGGGAAGAAACTTTATATGGCTGGATTATTTATTACAAAGTATTTTTTATATAATCTTGAAAAAAAAACAACATTCTATAATTTAAAATTAATTATATAACATTATATTCTAGAAATATTGAATAAAGTTAAAATATTTTTGAATTGTAAAAATTTCAAACGAAATTTAATTTTTTTTCTTAACCAAAATTCCAGCATTAAAATTCTGTATACACTTATGAGCTTTAAATCTAAGTACATTATGTAAAATTATAAACGAAAAATTACAAAAACTTTAACGTCATCAAAACTTTGGAATTATTAACTCAGAGTAAAATAATTTTAATTTTCGAAATAAAATAATGTGGTTTTAATTTTTGAAAACAAACGTCTGCTGGTTTTAATGTACTTATAATATTTATAATGACGAGTCGACCGACCCACACATAAAATAAATAAATATACCTACAAAATATAAAATGCTTTTAATTTGGAACAATATTTTTAACGTATAAATACATTGTTCATTGTTTTTAACAAAATATTTTTCTGTTTTCAAGACAAAATAATAAAGCTATCATAAGACTATAAAACTTAATGATGGTATAGAATTTAATAACTTTTTAATGGAATTATGATTTTATTGTTTTCCTTCTTCAAATTATTTTCCCTTTTTCTCTCTTACATAAGGTTTGAGTTTTTTTTTTTTTTTTGCCTAGACAATTTTTCTTTCGTTCGAAAATTTTTATGCCAAAAATAAATTTATTAACATGATCCCTTTTTTAAATTAAAAAAAAATCCAATTACTGTTGTAAGTTATATTTTCCTCAGAGAAAATAGATTTTTTCATTAAAAAATAATAATAAAAAAAAATGGAAAAAAGAAGTTTGTTTTATTGGGTAAAAATTATTCAATAAATTTGAGGGCATACACCAGTCTTTGATTAAGGCTGAAAGTAATTTAAATTACTTGGCATATACTCAAAAGTATACAAAATCTTATTAAATATAAATTTAAAATTAAATTAAATTCAATAATATCGAATCTGCAATAAACACTATTCGTAAAATAAATAGTAAGCATTTTGAACAGTTTTATTAATGTATCCAAATTAAAAAAAAAGTTCAATATCGCACCGCAAACTTGCCTCGTGTATGATAAAACGGCCACTGGTCACACTTCGGCTTTTAAAAAAGTTTTCTTCGTTGTGGCTGTTCTCGGACTTTTTCCACACAAAAAAAAGTGGGTTCTCAAAATCCCACTAGAAAATCATGGATCAAATAACAAATAAGCGCCAGTGAGAAAAAAATAAACTAAAAATTTTTCTTTAAAGACTCCCAAATTTTAAACGTCAAAATATAAAAGTGTGGACGCATTTATTAAAGGTGACATAAATAGTGGCTATTACATTGTATTGCGATTATTCTAGTTAATTACTAGGTATTTTTAATTCCTTGTACATTTGAGAATATTTTTATTAGTTATTCAGACTTGTAAGAAATTTCTCATATTTTTATTGAGGAATCTTTCTTGGAAGGACAATTTAATCCTTCCACCTAGGGTTTCCAATTACTCGGCAAAATCAATTAACCGAGTTTTCGAGTAGCTGTAAGGAAAATTAACCGAGTACTTGATTAACCGAGTATTTAAAAAAAAAAATTTTTTGTTATGTTTTTTTTAATTTTTAATTAAAATTATAAAAGAGAATATAAATTATATTGAAATTATTGTTAATCCTTATTTAAAAAAAAATACTTTAAAAAAATTAATACATCTAAGGATTCGAAATTTAAGCGGCTTCTTATTTTCGTCATGAAATTTCCTGCTGTTGAGAAAACCCTTTCTGTTGCGGTTGATGTTGGCCTTATAGTTAATAAGGCCTCGTATAATTGCTCAAGATTTTCCGTACGCGTTTTGGTTCCATCATATATTTTAAAATCAGATTTTAAATCTTTGATATTATTTCCAATATTTGTGGTCAAAACGGATGAAATTGCCCTGTGCAGTTCTTGATTAAGCTCATTTGTATCCGCTTCTTCTATATCCAAGCAATCATCTGTTGACACGTTACCACTACCAGCATCTTCAGAAGTAGCAGAAACAGGATATATTTTACAGAAAAGATCATTTGCAAATTGACATGTTGCAATTTTTGACGAATATGTAAAATCAACATTGGTGTGAGGGATTTTCCCACACTGGAGATATAGTAACAACGTCATTACTTTCTCATTTCGTCTGTCGTTCATTCGAGTTTTTAATGAAGTTAATAATTCTTTGCTTAAACTAGTATTGTGTTCACGAAGTTTTTGAAATAAAAATTGAAAAACACCTTCAGAAGTTAAAAATGAGCACTTTCTTTACTTAATTCGTTAACAGCCAATTCAGTTGGTTTCATAATTTTTAAAATATCTTCCAAAACTACCTCATTTTCTTCTTTATAAATATTGAAACAACCAATATCATTCAATGCTTTCTTGATACATTCTTTTAATTTTAAAAAACGTTCAATCATTGGGATTAGAGAATTCCAGCGGGTCTTACAATCCAACATCAAACTTAAATTTTTGCCTTCTTGTTCTACGACATAATTTTGCAAAATCGAATTTCTTACTGGTGAATTTTTAAATTTCTTAATAACTGTTCTGGTTTCTGCTAATGATTTAGCAATATCTGGTCTAAAAGTAGTCGTTACTTTTTCAACATTATCAAAATTTATGTTTGCGTTTTCTTCCAAATCGCTAAGATTTTCATTAATAATATCATCATCATCACTATCACTGTAATAATTATCTTCATTATTACCTTCATTAAAAATTATGTTTATATTTTTATTTTTATAAAAAACCTCAATAATTGATAGATGAATCGAATGATTGAAACAAAGTTGACATATAGCTTCAATTAACCTTCCATATTTTTGTATGACAGCTGCACCATCGTTTGTGGAAGCAATAATGTCTTCTGCAAATTTCAGACCAAAGCAGAGCAATTTTTCTTCGACCAAATTTTTCAACTTCACAGCATCGCAGGAACCTTCAATTGGCATCAAACCTAAAACATGCGCTTTATTTTTACTATGTAAGGTTACGTTGAAATATCGTTTAACATTTCTGCCCGTCCATTCATCTACGGTTATACTAAATTTTTGTGCATTATTTTTGGAACTCGACGATGACAAGAATTTCGCAATTTCGGTTGTTTTCTGAATAGCAAAATCTTTAATGTGATTCATGATGGTTGTAGCACTTTTTGGCATTTCATAACCACGATATTGAAGATATGCCTTCAAAGGTGAAGAATTTTTAATACCGTGTATAGAAAATCCATCTACAGCAGCACATTTTGCTAAAATTTCCCCTAATGACTCTCGTTTGATGTAATTTAATAAATTTCCTTGTTCGGTTTTAGTTTTTTTAGCGCAATTGGAACCAGTCGGAAGTTCTTCTGAAGTATTTTGTTTTTTATTAATAAATACGTCGTGTCTTTTTAAATGGTTGATCATTGCGGTTGTGGATGATCCTTTACAGAAGATAACATTACCACACTTCAAACATTTTGCGTCTACGTTATTTTCATTTTTCTTAAAAAAAATCCACACTTCAGATTTCTTATTTGCATTCTTGGTTGACATGGCTGTTTTATACAATAAAATTTTAACTACAAATAATTTCACAAAATATAATATATATGTACTTACTGTACAATCAGTTTCCAGTTTGTCAAATTAAAACTTATTTTCAAATTAAAACCAAAACAATTTTTTTGCAAAGCTTACTTTCTTTCACTCCTATTAAAATTGAACTGCAATTTTCAAAACAAAAAACCAAAACTATATATTTTTCAAAACCTACTTACACAATTTTTTTAAGTTTGAATTCATTTGATATTTATTTTGTCTATAATATTGTTTAAATAATAACCGAGTATTAAAGCCAAAAAAACCGATTTTCGAGTAATATAAAAAACAGGGAAATAACCGAGTAACCGAGTACTCGATAACCGAGTATGGAAACCCTACTTCCACCCTTTAGAGAACGTTTAAATCTCATTGAGCTTGAATCTTTTCAAGGCAGACGTGAAATGCAGACGTTGTTTTCATTTATCATAATAAGGTGAAATTAGTTCTCCTTTTATTATTATAACTACGAACTTATTTGCAATTGCTAACCATAGAACCGAAAATATGGATGCAATGATCCCATTTCTCGAATACTTGCTTTTGCTAATAGAAACCATCATGTTTTTGAGCTTAATATCTCTAAGGCCTCGCTTAAAGCTGGCTAATAACATTGGAAGACTTTGATCAATACTTCAATTTTCTGTATATCCGAAGCCAAGTAGTAGACTAATAAAAATAAAATTCTAATTATTTTTCATTTTATTTTTATTTTATTTTTAAATTTACATAATCGTTTCAACATACAAACCGAGTACCGACCCTGACGAAGTAATGTAAGACAATATATATTTCATATATTATCCGAAGCCGATAGGTCGATGTATGCTGATTGTTTGAATTTGAGTAATTTTTTTTTTGATTTATTTTGAATCTTAATGAATTGTCTTAGTTGAGGCCGGAGGAAGTAGTAGGATATTTTCCACTAATTCTTTTTTCTGTTTTATTTTATTTCTATTTTTAATTTAATTATATATTCTTTATTTTTTTAGTTTACCATTTTTTCTAATCTTCTTCCTTTAACCTATTCTTTGTGCAATGTGATATGTCACTAGTGATTTCGTTATTTGTCAGAAACGAGACTTGTTCTTGCTGTTTCATTTTTTTGTCTGTTATTCTTTTATTTTTTCCGGGGCTTGATTTAAGCATCGTTTGTTGGTTGTATTAATTTTCCATTGTATGCTTCGTACCGAGCCCCCACTTTTCATATAAGAATGTATTTGACAGTGATGGTAAAGTTATCATGGCAGTTTATTGCCTTGAAGTGCAATGGTGTTAAGATACACCCCCAACTCAACTCATTATTACGGCTTTCATTCCAAAAACAGAGCATCATTTTTTTTGTGATATGAAAAACATAAATATTTAGATTAAAGGTTGAAAGAAAAATGGAGTTATATATAGATCAAAAACCAGGAATATTAGTGTACTACTGTATATACTTTTTGTTTTCAATTAATGATTTTATGTCACATATGTGTGACACCTTATTTTTTGCTCAGAAATTCTAACTCAAAGAAATTTTTTGTTTTTTTTTTAATACTTTAACATGATTTTTTTTTTTTTTTGTACAAAATATGAAAATAAATTTACACAATTTATGATGACATTTACAGCAGGTGGTTAAGTATTTTTCTTGTTGTTTCTTTTATTTAGTTTCAAATTTTCAATTGAAATATTATTTTCTCTTTGATGGCAAAATTGAGCATAAAATTATGGGTGGTCCTGACAATAATTTCATTGATTTCACCTTCTCAAAAAAAAAAACCAAAAATTAAAATATATTTATGGTGGTCATGTATAGAATTGTTGATGAATCAAATACGCACATGTAGATCTAGATTAATTTTGTTGTAATTTTCAAAAGAATATTTTTGATATTATTATTGAGTTGTAATTAGGCCACCTACAAATTATAACAAAATTTTTCGAAGAAACCTTTAAGAAATTATCTAAAATTATGATAATTTTTTTTTTAGTATTCATTATATATGTATAATGTTAATGTTATAATGGTGTATTTCTTGGAAAAATAAATTATAAAAGCATGTATTATAAGCATGTACTTATATATGTCGGGTTTTTATTTTTCAAATATTATTGTGTAATCTATTCAATTATTGATAATAATAAATATATAAATTCGTTAGAAGTATTTTAATAATATTTTATATATACTCAATAAATTATATATATAAAAATATATGTATTAAATATTCATACATGTGTTCTTACGTGTGCCTATAGGGATTCATTTGAAATTCAAATGTCGCTTTTAAAGTTTATTTTTATACAAAGGTTGTTATAATTCTTGAACATCAAATTTGATTTTAAATCATTTTAATATACTTATTAAAAAAAAATCACAACATAAAAATGAAAACTTGTAAAGAAATATATATATATTGTGTTTTTTGCCTCATTATATTGTAATTTATAATTTTAGGTTCAATAAAATATGTGTAAATATCATTAAATATGGGTTATATTTAACCGCGTGTATCAGGACCGTAACCAGAAATTTACTTTGGCTGAAAAGGTTAGGGGCATAAAAAAAATTAGTTTAATAATTTAATAATAAATAAGGGAACAGAACTGAATCTACTTACTTAAGAAAATAATGTGAAACACACCCTTGGTCAAATTTTCGGTTTTTCGGCGAAAATAATTATAAGTTTAAATAAGTTTTGAGTCATCATCCCTGTCACTTGTCTTTGGTATAAAGTAGTCAAAGTTTTAATGAATTTTTCGGATAAGTTCTACCATAATTACTCTTTTTTAAATAAAACAGATTTGTATGAGGTCTATAATATCAAACCCAGCTTTCTCAATTATTTTACAAAGAAGTAAGAATAGTTTTTTTTTATAATACTCGAATAAATTGGAAAAGCTGCCTTTGAAACTGACTATAACCCTGATATTTACTATTTTAATCTAAAATTACTTCAGGTAGGTTAGATCTTTCATTGTATACTAAATCAATATCTAATGAGCAAATTCAACTTATTGGTGCAATTTTTATTTTGTACTTTTTAGTTAAATTTTTTTTGTTTTTTTTCGTAGAATTTATTTTTAATTCCGGCAAATCTTTATACAATTTTTAACCCGAATATATCGGTTAAAAATTGTATATTATTTATCGCCGTCTCTTCCGTGACACCAGGACAAAATTAACTTCAATTGATGATTAAATTGGTCGTTTTTAATTCATCAAACATATTTTACAAACAGACGTTAACCAAAACCAAAAAAATTTATTTGTTTTAACTTATTGAAGTTGAAAATTTTTTATGCACGTTAAAACTTTAAAACTTTTTTTTGTAAAATAACTTTTAATTTTAAAACTCGTATTTGTGTATCGTGAGTACTGTTTTAACATTTAAAAATTATTTTATGGGAAACTTATTTGTTTTTCCAAACCCTACAAAATAATAAACCATTTTTTTTTTTGCAAAATTTTTTACTTTTACGTACATCGCTTTCCTAAGTTTTCATTAAGAAAAATCATAATAATTAGTTACGAAAAGTCATATAAATCGTATATGTACATGACTTTTCTTATAATGTTAAAAATTTATTAGAAATGATATACAGAAATAGAATAATCGGTTTATTTATTTTTATTTTTATTTTTTGTTACAAAAAGATTATTATAACTTATAACTAACTAACTAACTATATACATAAATCTAATAAAAGTAATCCTAATTCCTAATTAGTAAACTAAATTTGTTTTCTTTATTTATGCTTTCTATGTATGTATATAACGTAAAAGATATAAATTATATTATGTAAATTTCATTTTTGATTTCAATTTGTTTTCTTTTTAATTGATTTTGAGGAAAATTTTTGACATACAATAAAAAACATAAATTTAATTTATTGGATTCACAATTAATACTGTACACAAAAATACTGTATGTACAAAATACTTTAAGGACTAAATATTGTGAGGGAAAATGTTTGAACAAAAATGAGGAACGGATGCCTATTCCGACAAGAACAATATCCCGATCAAATTTGTCGCAGCAAGTACAAAATCCCAATAAAAAAAAGGTAAGAAAATAGGAAAATGTCGCTGGAAACAAGGCGTTGGGTTACGTAGCCATATGTTAAGTTACGAAAAAGGGCGGTTGTAATTTATTGAAAGCATTTTTTTAAATAAATAAGCTTAATCAGCCCAACAACATTCTATTTTAAAAGACTCCATATGGATTTGTTGTTAACAGGGTGTTGTTCGAGTTTTTTTGTAAAGTACAGTGTTTTCGTATGCAGAGTTTTATTCATATAGTATAGTAATTTTTCCGTATAGTATTTTGGGAGCACAAATTAAGTTTTTGTAGCACAAATAGGCACAAATTAAGCACTAAATGATAGCATAATTATTTTTTCGAAATTCCAATCCGGCCAGGGAGACCCCTTGACCCATGTTCGAAACCGAATTGTGGCACTAATTGTCACAAATTAAGCACTAAGTGCTCAATAATTGCGACATCACTTACAAAGAATTGTCCGGCTGAAGAGCCTCCACCGCACAAGCCAGCACAACAAAAGTTTTAAAAAAACTTTTTTTTAAAATAAGTTGCTCTATCTCCGCCAATTTTTAATTTTTTCAAAAAAAACTTCGGAATAATGTAGCACAAACCTAGCACAAGTCAGCACAAAAATGATTTTCAGAAACTCCAAAATGGAGGGGCTAACTTCAGGCACATCAATAATGAATTAATAATAATAAAATTGTATTTATAAGATAAATTGAAATAAATTACGGTTTGAGTATTGAATATTTAACGAATATGCGGCCTGCTTACAATTTTCGAAATTAAAATTGGCCTTCAATGTTAAAAAGGATCCTCATATCCCTGGGATAAAATATTGTGTCACGATAAAGTATTTACAGAATTTTGAGCCCAATTCGTTTTACTTCCATAAAATTAAAAAAAAAAAATAAAAAAATTTGATTTTCAATGGTTTAAAGATGGATTCGCCATTTTATCACAAATTTGCATTGTGATAACTAAAAAAAATTGATTGATTCGAATACTTAATTTATATTTACTTTTATTATACACTTATCATTTGAAAAATATGTTGTTTTGTTAAAATATATTTTAATTTGACCCTAAAACACAGATGAAATATTTAAATAAAAGTCAAAATAATAAATAAATTTAGTACATATTAGAATAACTATACATATACATAATTATTTATATAAATAACATTTTCCAATAAATATTTAATTATAAAAAATATATACAATATTCATACTTAAATAATTTATAACAATTTAAATATAGAAATTATGTAAATAAACCCATTAATAATGTTTAATTCATTTCCATTCATTTGCATAGATAAGAATATTTGAAATAAAATTTGAATGATTTGACTCGGCACTATTAACATTTTTACAAAATAATATAATGACAATTTAATTTTATTTAAATTTTTTATAAAGAATTCAGTAATCAAAATATATAAAAAAATGTTTTCAATGTGGGTGGACATTTTTGAATTAAAAATTAGATGATTAAGTTTAATTTTTATAATGTTGATAATAATTAGTAAAAATTATTTTATTTGTTATATTTTGTAGCTTTATTATGTTTGTTGAATAAAGTGTTTAAAATAAAAATAATCTTTTTCAAATAATAATTAATTACATATAATATTTTTTTTTTGTTAAACATAATCTGTTAATTTTTCAATACTTTCATAAAAACTTTCATAACTACTATTAAAAATCGTACTAATGTTTAAGAAGTTTAAAGTACCAAACAATTTTTTTATAAATATTTTGATGATCGCATTTGAAGAAATCCGCTTTCGGCTCCTAGTTCGAATCATTGGTCACAATCGGTGCTAAACGTTTTTTTGTTCTAACAATCGACATCAACTGACATACTAATTTTCAAGTCCGTAATCGGGGCTATTAATTTTGAACGAAAATAATTTAAAGACATAGCTGTATATTTTGACATTAAGAGCACTTGGTAGTCCTAAACATCTTTTGTCAGAAAATATTATTGAAAAGCCGTTTTACATTATTTCAAAGTTTAATTTAGAAAAAAAACTTTCATTCGAAAACTCCGGGCTGTTTCATACTTTAAAATGTTATAAAACTTTTTAGAATCGGTTAAGGCTAAGGCTAAGCGCACGAAATCTCTTTAAAACTATTTTATGACATAAAATAGTCCTGAAGTTGTGAATGAATTTTTTTTTTCTAAATTCAACTTTAAAATAATCTAAAATGGCTTTTCAATCAAATTTTGGGACAAAAATGTTTCGGACTACGAAGACTTCTTAATACGATCGTAATCATCCACAGTGATAAGCATTTAAGGGCACAAAACAGACGGACAGACAGAAAATGAAAATATATAGGTGAAACAATTTTTTCTTAATTTTTTTTTTGATACAAAACGAACTAACTTTACAAATATTTGTATTAAATCAATAAACATTCAGAAACTACATTATTTCAGAAAGAAATATTTTGTTTTTCCTATTTTGTCCCATTATGTTTGTATGTATACATAATGTTTTATAGCTATTTTATACTACTCCAGATATTTTCCTTTATTTTTTTCCTGTATTTTTTTTTAGATAGAGCAATAAGAAAATTCTAATATCTATACTAATTTGAAGTTGACACATTAATAAAATAAATATTTTATTTATTTATTATATTTTTTTTATTAAAACCTTAATATATACGCAGATATATAGAATATAAAAGTTTAATATTCTAGGAGGGACAAAACAATTAACTTTTATTAAAAATTTATTTCGTTATTCAGTCAAAAATACTGAAATATGTTGAATTGAAAATAAAATATATGTATGTACACATAAAACTAAGAATCAATATTATTACTACTATCTTTCTCTACTCTACTCTATATATAAATAAATCTAATTTAATTGTGTTTAAATAATTGAAATTCTGTATTATAAATTCTGTATTATATGTACATATTAAATTTAAATTAGACCTGGTTAAATTAATAAATCTTTTTGTGTGGTTTTTTTTTTTTTTTTTGAAACTATGACCAATGAAATTTATTTTATATTAATTCAAACTTGACAATCGTTTTACACGTTAATCCAAAATGTAATATATGCTTTCTTTTGCAAATTCAACATTAAGAGGACTTGGTAAGCCATTTAAGATTATTTTAATTTAGAAAAAAATGTATTTACTACCTTCGGACTGTTTCGTACTTTAAAATGGTATACAACTTTTTAGAAGCGGTTAAGGGTTAAGGATAGGTGTACGAAATCTCTTCAAAACTATTTTTTATGTCCGGAGGTTTTTAAAACAGTCCGGAGGTTTTCATTGAATTTTTTTTTCCAAATTAAACTTTAAAATAATCTAAAAGTATGTCCTCTTAAGTCAGTAAATTGATATAAGTTCTTGCTGCTTCTGAACTAAATTATTTTCGTTCAACAAGAAAACACAATAACCTAATTTCCCTACGTGATTTATTATAATAATTTTTGATAGATTGTGATCAGTTCTAAGTATTACCAAAATAATCTGGTTTTATCACCACTATTAAGAAAAAAATAGTTACTTGAAAACTTTTAAATATAAAATAAAGAATAAGTTTCATAAACATGGAAAACTTTAAAAAAAATAACTTAACAAAAAATAAAGATTAACTTATTTCTAATATTAGTATCATTAATAATAAATTATATTTAATACTATAAATCTACAAATTTAGAAACAAACAAACAATAAGAATTTATTATGATAGAGTTATAGGATATAGTGTTGTAGTTTATTAATCATAGTTCAACTAATTATATATTATCTATATATTGTATCTAAACATAAATTTATATTAAATATTGAGAAAAATAAAAAAATTTCTTTCATATGTTTGTATGAATATGAACAAACTTTTTGAATGTTAAAACTTTACTATTTTAGTTTTTTCTTTTGACACATTTTTTTTTTTAATTTTTATTCTATATTGATTATAATTATTATTAACAATTTCCTTTCATTTCAGTAATTTGATTGCCATTGAAGGAACATAAAAACATATATATACAAAACCTTAACCAAAATTAGGCTCTCATTAAATATCGATAAAATAATAAAAAAAAAATATTTTTTTTGGGAATTATAACAAAAATTTTTTTTTTTTTTCTTTTCCTCAAAATTTTCTTTATTTTTCCTTTATTATTACTATCAATGTCAATATAAAAAAAAACGAATTTGTTCTGAGCAGAGAGAAGGGGAATAGTAGAAACTAATTTCTGTAGGTTTATATTTTATTAACTAGTCAATTTGTAATAAATAAAAATGAAAATCTTAAGGTACATAATTTTTATTTAAATCAATGTATATTAATATATATATGTACTAAGAATACTATTATACCAAACTAAACAACGTAAATATTTATGATGATGATGATCAAATATTTGAAAATAACCATATTTCATTATTTTTGATGATAAGTTGTCACAAAATATTGTTGTTATGTTAACAAATGCGTACAAATTGGAAAAAAAAAATAGTAAATTGAATTCATTTCAATTATTCATGTGATTGATCAATGAAATGTGATAATGGTTTTCTAAATAAAATTTTTAAAAGTGTGTTCTGTTCAATAACTTATAAATTAAACGAGATATGGTAACTACCAGCCCTACATCATAAGACCTCGTACGGGGTTTTTTTTTTGGTTTTGTTCTTTCCACTTTTCTCCAGTTTTGTATTTTTTTCATTTAAACAAACCTTTTTTAGGAGTTTTTGGTTAAATTTTTTAAGTTAAAATTTGTGAAAAAAATTATTTTCCAAAAGTCTACATTTTCAACTTTTTTTTTTGGGCTTCGCAGAAGTTTTCGAAAGATGCATTTTGAAGGGCATTTAAGAGTTGTTAATTTTAGCTTTTTGGGTTTTCTTTTTTATTTTATTTATTTGTCGATAAAATAAAGGAGAGAGCCAAAAAATGCTTTTGAAATTTCAAAAAAAAACAGGCCAAAAACTCGAAAAATAGCAGTTTTGGCCTGGTTTTTTGGATATATTCTAGACCCTGTTTACATGATTAGAGTCAAATATATACATAGTGCAAACATAAATAAAAATAAAGATCATTTTGTAAGGTAAATAATTTTGTTTTTTGTTTTTTATTTTTTTTTTATTTTTTTTTTTCAAATCATCTTCCATTTAAAGTTCCATTGTATTCAACGCTACAATGATGAAAATAAATTTATCATATATACCTAATTACAACTAATTTTATTTTGTATTATATGTATGTAGAACTCATTTAGTTTAATTTCGAATAGCAATTATTATATTGTACAAAACTAAGAAACTTTTCTGTACCAGACATTTAAGGATTATTGTTTTTCTAATAGATAATTAGTTAATATTATCGTATAAAAAAAATAACACCAATATATATAAACACCTAAGAAAACATATATTTATATATTATTAAAACTTGTTGTTACATTTTTATCATTATAACAAATATCCAAAAAATTACGAAAGCTTTAAATTGCCTTTGATAAATAATACAAAATATAAATAAAAAAAAAAAAAGCTTTAATGATAATTATATGTAATTTATAAAGTTTTAATTGTTAAGGGTTTAATTAAAATAATTTTTTACCTATATATTTGGAAATTGTTAAAGGGATATTTTTCTCATTAAATTATTATGTAACATGATAATTACAAAACAAACCCCAATTTCTGTATTATATCAATATATAAATTTGAATTAAAAAAAAAAAATTTTTTTTTTGTTATTCTTCCAATTCATTGAATTTTATTTTTATTATGTTTATAATGAAATCCACTATGTAAAATATATATTATTAATATTTGTACCGTGTACATAAAATAATCTAAATTAGTAATACACACGGTAAGTATGTACATTTTTTTAAAAATATTTTTAGTATAGATACTTGATATAATGTTCTACATAATCCCTTTTTCAGGACCGGATAAGAGGCCCGCGCTTTCATATTTGTAACAATAATTAGTAGCTAGGGCAAGTTTTTGAAACCAAATGCATTTATTACTTCAATATGACGGAAATGCTGATATTGATGGTTACAATTTATTTCATGAGTTAAAATGTTAGTCACATATTATTCAAAAGAATACTACTCCATTAGATTGCCTGAAACAAATTTGCAAAGATAGACTATGTTTATCCCAATACATATATAGCATTGAGAATTATGATAACAACGCCTATTTTAGTAGCTTCTACCGAACACAGTTTTTTCAAATTAGAGTTAATTAAAAATTATCTAAGATCAACCATGCAGCAAGAGGTTAGAGGGGATGGCTATGTTGTTCATAGAGCAGGAGGTAACAAAACAGAAAAATTTTGATGATATTATAGAGGAATTAGCAGTAAAAAAGTTTGTACGAAATAGAAATAAAAAATATTATGTTTATGTATGTATTTTATTGAATATATTGAAGAAATAAATATTTCATTAAATAAATTGATAAAATTATTTTCATGTATCATTTCTTCCTTTTTGGGAAGGGTCCCCGCATATAATTATTTCACGAGGCCCCGCGAAACCGACAGCCGGCTCTTAGGTCAACCTCATCCCCAACCTGACTGCTGACCAAAATTACCAATTTGTGGTTCAATTAAAAACGGTAGATACTCTTGGGATCGTCAATGATAATTTACTTCTAATTAAAAATTAAAACGACAAAAAAATATTTAAAGCTTTTGATTTAAAGTTTCAATATTTTTTTTTTCGATATGTTAATTTGAAAACATATGAGCCTAAAAATAAAATTGGTCAATTCCTAAAAAAAATTTCAAATTTAATTGACTTTTCTAGAATTGAATATTATTATTATTATTAAGATTTCCTAAATCCATTTTTTTTTAAAGCTTAATTGAATCCAATTTTTGACCGGCCCTTTTATTTGCAATTGAACTAAAGTTTTAGTGATTTTAATCAACAATAATCAGACTTAAATTAAGCTTTTAGTAAGCTTAAATAAACTTTATTCTTATATAAAGAAAAATAACATTAATGGAAAAAAAATTTATTTAATTTTCAATGTTAATAAATTTTCTTTTGAATTTACCTACAGATAAAAATTTAAGAACTTTTTATTTTGGTTCTGGTACAGTATTTTTTAATTTAATGTTTACTCAACGAAAAGTTAAAAGTAGAAAAAAAAAAGGTTGAATTAAAATAAAAAGTTGAATTTATTTAAAAAAAACTAAATAATGACAAACGTATTCATTTAATGCATATAAATATGTAGGCCTATTTCAGCGCTTTTTTAAATAACTATACTTAGGTGCAGGACATCTATTTTAACATAATCTATGCCTATGCCTGTATAGACGCCTGTACCTAATAATTTAAAATATATACGTAATAAATCATCCTTGTTTGGAACTTTCATTTTTTTGACAGGCATAATGTGTCAACGCCAAAATTGAAAGTGTCAAATTGTTTTCTTTCTATAAGCATACTTTTTTAGGATGAATCCGAGTTCAACAGACGCTCTTGAGATACAGTTGTGAATAAGCTGTTGTGCACTGAACCACCATCAGCACTAAGGTTATCAACAGGGTATTTGAAAAGTAAACAAAACGTTTCGTGGGGATAACAAATATACAAAATTCCTACTTGTTTACAAATTTTTACTTCACGTAGACGTCATGTAATTTTGTTTATTTTTTTTTTTTATTTTAAAATTATTTAAAAACATATTTTGAAAAAATCGTAAAGACTAGTTTAATATAAAAAAAAAAAATTTCTATATTCCAAAAAAAAAAAAAAAATTTTTCTAGGTTAAAATTGTTTTTCGTAGCCAGATTTTTGCCAATTTTCGATTTTGGTTTTTTTTTTACAAAAATCAACTGAAAATTAAAAGAAAATTAAATTAAAAATAATTAAAAAAAAAAGATCAGAACAAGACAATTTTTCAGAAAAAAAAAGTAATTAACCGAAAAAAAAATATAATTTAAAATAATGAAAAAAAAAAAAATAGACTCGTAAGTGCAGTTTATGTGCGCAACAAGCCTAATTTGATCGAAACTTGGTGAAAGAGTAGAGGCGGTTCCCAAACTCATATCCCAGAAAATTTCTACCGGCACACCCTCGTTTCAGTGATATCCCCTTTCAAAATTTTCATATGCTAGGTAGATACTACAAAATATCTTTTTTTCCGCAATATTAAGTCTTTTAATATAAAAAGTTATAATGGTGAATGGGAGACGTCATTCGCCTCCTCCAAATCCCTCAAAGTTTTTTTTCGTTCTCGCTTTGCATATCGTTGTTTCGTAGTTTAAATGTAGGTATACCTGACATATGAAAACTTTTGGGATTCTATCTCTGAAATTGGGCTTTTTGTTTGAGAAAAATCTTAAACTGAACTACTACGAGATACTCTTTTAATTTATTCAAAATTAACTTAAATTTCAAAACTACATAATTGGAATTTTTTTTTTTTAAGATATTAAAGAATAATTAGGTATAACGGATCTAGAACCTAGAAATTATGGAAAAAAAATTTTCATTTATTTTACCAGGAACAAGAAAAAAAATGGAGTTTGCACTTTGAATTTTTTTTGTAATTAAATTCGGTTATTTTTCTTAAAACTTAAATAAATAAAATACAATTCATATGTATTGATCCATTTGAATATTTGATAATTTCCTTTCAATAACATTTTTTACCAATCTTTGCAAATTTTTTATATTTTTATAAATGTAATGATATCAATATAACAAAAAAAAAATTGGTTTACATAATAAATTCTTTATTTTCAACATTATGTAAATGTTACATTTTTCTAACAATTTTCTTGTATTTTTTTTTTTTTTTTGAGTTTCGATTAGGGTTTCTGGACTCGATTCGACTCGGACTCGGACTCGACGAGTATTGGGAAGTTTCTGGGACTCGGTACTCGACCCTTATACTCCCGAGTCCCGAGTCTAAGTTTTTTTTGAAAATTTGTCTCAAATAACGATCAAAACTTGATTTAATTTTGAAAAACGCAGCTGAATCCGAAGAATTTTTGCTTTTTAGAAACAAGAATTTTTGCTTTTTAGAAATACTGGAAAACTAACAAGTAATATTAATGTGTATACAACCCACTTTCCTCTTTAAAATCAACTTCAACTTCAAACAAAATAAATTTTGCAATAAATGGTGGTTTTTGTATTAAAATCGGAGATCGGGACAAATGTATATATCTTTAATATTTCTGAAATATTTCTACATTAAGACCGAAAAAGTAATTAATAAAGTAAAATATAACTATCCAAATAATAATTCTACTAGGTATTATTTGTTTTTAAAGTTAATTTTTAATAATAAATGAATACATTAAATTGGACTACATTCCTTTTAATTTATTTTTATTTTAATATATTGGATATCAATAACAATTCTCATTGCTCTTTGTACGAAATAAATTACTAAAATTTGTTAAAATTAGATTTTTATATAACAAGAGTTTTACCTGAGATTTTTGGTTCTTGGCGTTGTGGTTCTAGGCGTTGTAATATAATAAATAATTCAAATTTTTAATAATTTTTTTGTTGATCTGGACTCGACTCGGACTCGACGAGGTTTCAAAATTTGCGACTCGGACTCGCCGAGTCCTGAAAACCCGAGTTTTCAGAAACCCTACTTTCGATTAAAGTTATCTTTACTACTTAGAATTATAATTGTTTAAATTTAATGTATATTTTGTGAATGCAATAAAAAAATTGTTTTTGTTTTATTTATTTGCAAAGACTGGCAAAAACAAAAGTTATTTTAAAGGAATTATCAAATATTTAAATGGATCAATATGAAATAGGGCTCGTATATCTTCATACATTTCTTATGATTTTTATGCCTACGAGATGCTTTGTTATAGATTGAACGTAAGTTCTTCTTCTTAAAGAATTAAAATTTAATTAAGTTTGTTGGGGCAATCAATTTTTATTCAATACGAATGTATATATATTTTACGTTTTAAGAATGAAATATTGTCATTCTTATCTTTACAAGAACAAAATGAGTTCAAATCAAAATCAAATTAAATGTATTTTCAATCGAATTTCGAGTTAAATCGATTATACTTTTAATTAAACATAGAAAAATAGCTCTTGAAGATATTGAACAAAACTATATATTTTATAGTTTATACAAAAATAAACAAAATAAATTGATTTACAATAAATTCAAAACAACATACACTTACCCCATAAAGTTAATATAAAAATTATTATATTTTTTGCTTGATTAATAAATTTTAATATCCTTGACTTTTATATTCAAAAATATATTATGTGTATGTCGTATTTATAAATATGATAAAAAAAAAAAAAAAACGAAAATAAATAATACTATAATCCACTTCGAATATTATCCTTGTACATATATTTATTTATTTATATTTTTTTTTTTCGAGAGAAGAAAAAATTATATACGAAGAAAAATGTAATGATTTCTTTTTTTTTTTTTTTTTGTTCTCTAATCCTTCTCACAATTTTTTATGAATCTAGTAATTTTTGTTTTATTTTATTTTTTCAATAAATTCTTCTTTTTTTTTTTGTTCTTTTTATTATGATTATAATTTTTATTGCCTTCCAGAGATAATTCCTTTCTGTATAGTATATATATATTTTAATTTTTATTCATTTGGCGTTGTTAGATTTAATTTAATTTATTTATTGATTTTTTTTTTATTTTGATGCACATAAATATATAATTAATGCGTATAATAATTTATCATTTTTATTTATTTAATTTAATGTTTTTAAGTGTTATTACATGGTGACATTAATATTGTTAGCCCTATTTAAATATAAATTTTTATATATTTTACTCAATTTATAATAATATTTATTCATTTATTAAGTATTATAAAGAATTAAAGTTAATTATATTTTAATTTTATTATCTATAAGAATTTATTATATTTAGTCACTTAAAAAATAGAATAATGATGATTTATTTAAAATGTGTCCAGAAAGTTAAGTAAAACCAACTTTACGATGTACTGGGTCTCCTTTTACATCATTTTCAATTTTCAATTACATTTTACGGAAAACAAGAGTTTTATTTTTCTACTAAAATCTAAAATGTTAAATTGTTAATGCATTTAATTATTTCAAAGGTCAAAATCATACACATACATTAAACTTAATTTTAATTTCATTTAAAAATATTTTCTACAAAAAAAGTTATAAGTATATAAATTCAATTATAATTTGTTTTCAGGCTTTATTATAAGATTTAAGAAATTATGTGTTATTATCCGTATTTTTAAGATTTGTTAAAAAAAAAAAATGTTAATTCAATATTATTCTCTAAGACGGGAAAAAAATAAATAAATATAATAGAGTTGTTTAATATCAGAATAAAAATAGGAGTATGTGTAGTTCGTGCGGTTCAAACTGCTTGTACGTAATTGGATTTGAAGTTGTTTTCTGAATGCGTTTATGTTTATAAACAATTTCGTTTTAATATTTCGGCTTTGAAGCGGCCGATCCTAGAGTACTTGGATGGTGAAAGCCCACCTTAAACAATAAACCAAACCACCTTTTATAAGTGTGTCAGGCTATTCGTCAAGCTATTTTGAAATCATGAAACTCATGGTTGGTACCCTGAAGTCTGTCAAAATTATTAATATATTTTTTTTTTTTATATAAAGAAAATTAAATAATACTGAAAAATTTGTTATCGTTAATAAAAAAAAAAAAAAAGTTCACCCATAAAAAAGTTTATTTCACGTATGAAGCTATATGAACATACTATATACATATATATGCACAATAATGGTCAACAAAAGTTTCAATGTTTAAAATCATTGTACTAATATATAGGTATATTTTTTTATCTAATAGTATAGTCGCTAAAGGGTTATTATCGTATATTTGTTTTTTATAATTTTGTTTTTTATTTATTATTTTTCCAAATAATAAAAATTGTTTTTCAGACAAAATCAATATACCTGCAGTATATTTGGGAAAGATAATATGGAAAATATTTTTTTCCTCAACGGTCCAAGTTTTTTTTTTGTGTTATGTTATTTGTTTTTTTTTTTTTCTCTCTACAGACCACAACCCTTTTAACCTAAAAAAAAAAAAAAAATTTTTTTTGTTAACTTTTTTACTTTAAAACACAAAAAAAAAAGTTTGCGGTGCTATGCTATGCTTCATTCTATACGTAAAATAATATTTATAGAAAATTTTTGGAACAAAAAAAAAACTTTGAATTTGGTTTAAGGTTTTTAGCATAAACCAAATTTGCATAAAATTTAATTCAATTTTTTTTTTTTCTAAATCTTTATTTATTAAAATATATATGTATATATATATATTTATTTTTTTTTTTGTATCAACAAGGGTATATGTTATAGGGAAAAAAATATAAAATACTTAATAAAAATTTAAAATTTTTTTTATCTTTAAATATATCTAGGTTAGGTACGTAGAATATTCTGTATAGAATATGAAAGGATTTTCTTACGAATTGAATAAATAGAATGACACAAAAATCAATAGACATCAAAGATAAACATTTATAAGTTATTGACGGCATTCCAAAAATATATATTAAAAATATTGTTATTTCGTTATTGTGATTTTTCCATAATAATGGTATATTTTGAATTTGAATAACAAGAAATTTCTGTCAAGTACACTGAAAAAAAAAAATGAATTAGCTAACGAAATAGTATAATTAAAATCAGGGCCGGTTCTAGCTGTTTTCTATATGTAGGCGAAATGCGAAAATTTATGAAGGAAATTTTATATATTTTATTTCAAACTTTATATTTACAAAACAAAATAAATCAACAAATTTATTTTTTTTTACAAAAACAGCAAAATAAAAAAATTAAATTATTACTAAAATAAAAAATAATAAATATATATTTTAGCTTTTAATTCTCCGTAATCTTTAACTAAATCTTCCATGTCCAATTGATCACCAATTTATATCTCTATATGGAAATTGTAGCCAGACCAACTAAACAATTATAACACATTTCTCAAGTAAGATTAAATTATTTTCAGCTTTGAAAAGCTGTGGCCGGTAACGTTAGTAGAGCTATTGAGAGATTTGGGAATTTTCATTAAAAAGCATGTACCAGCGATATTAACTTAAAAAAAGAGATACCGGAAAAGGGGAAAACATTATTAATGTTAAATCCACAAAATTACAATTATAATAATGGCGCACAAGTTGCAAAATCTGAACAGAAATTTAAATTAAAAAAAAAAATTTTTCATTTTAAAACTGACAAAAAATTTAGAAAATGCTGCCCTATAGAAATGCTAGTCGTCGCCTACGCCTAGAACCGTGCCTAATTAAAACTACGTTATTGTGTGATTGAAAGTGTTCAAAATCTTGCTATATTATTAACACAATAATAAATAGTCTAATTTTTTTTTTAACCATAATTTTTTTTAATTTTTTTTTTTTATGTAATAAAAAATAAATGAAAAAAATACTTTTTTATTCAAAATGTGTCCAATTTTTTAAAAGACATATTAAAAAGTAAAGTACGAGCTACGGCTTAATATTACTTAAGTCATAGGATTCAATTTGACCTGCGCTTCCTGCACTTTTATCCTTATTGTGCAGTATATTAAGTTTTAGATTTAATTTGCAGCTTTTTCTGTATACTGCGTTGCAAATTAAACCAAATTTCTAATCTAGAAAGGTTGAAGATATATAATATAATTTTTGAAGCAAATGTTTAATGGAACCTATTTATAACGAAAAAGAAGTATTTGAAAGAAGATATATTTTTGTGGGAAAACCCACAGATTGGGCATATACATTTTTTTACTTTCTGTCGATGTTAAAAATTTCCTACAATAGATGCAGCAGTAATAGAGCTTAAATAAAAATTCATTGAAATTAAACAAAATAATGGTATACAATTAGGTTTTTTTTTCTATTATTAAACCAATTTAAAGTATAGAAATTTACTGTGATCTGAAGTTGATTTATATTTTTACTTAGTACCTAATATTAACAAAATTATAAAAAAAATGAAAATCAGTGAAATTATATCACGGAAGTTTTATTATTAACTACATATTAGAAGAATTTACTGTAACTAAAGGAATTTTAGAATTTTTATTCAGAAATTTCACTTATTTTATTAACATTTTAAAACCAAATTTGTTCAAACCGTCATTGAGGTGATGGTAATGGTAAGCATATATTTTGTCATCATTCTGTGACATATTCGATGTTCGGTTCCCACTTTATGCTGAAATTTGATTCAATGCAAGTTCATAACTTTCAGAATCATTAAAAGAATTAAAAAATAAACTAAATTTCGTCGTCTAATTCATCATGAAACCAAAAATGAAACGAAAAGTAGAATTCTCATAAATTGAATAAAGATGAAATAACTTCTATAAAACTTTATCAAAACCATTAATCCGACTTAGTGATTGTAAAATAGTCGACTAATCTATGCGCATTAATAAAATGATTTTTTCTTTTTCATAAGAAGATAAAAATAAAATGAAAAAAAAAATTAAAATTATTTTCTTTTCTTCTTCATACGAAAACAAAAATAAATAATCAATAAAAATTCCACCAAAAATAATTATTATTTTTAATTTAAGGGAAATTTTCGTCATTATTTTTCTAAATCAAGTTAAACTTTTAAAGTTCTGTTAATTTTTTTTGTACATAATTTTTTTTTCAACATTCTTTTGGTTTTAAATACATATTATTATTATTATCTATCTTCTCTTCATTTTCTGTCAGTCTTTTAAAGGACAAAAAAAAAACAGAAATATTTTTTGTAAGGAAATTCCTTAACAAAAATTCTTTAAATAATTTTTATTTAACATTTTAATTGCCATATTATTTCTCTCAAAATTTATTTATTTATTCTTTTTTTTTGTTTGTTTCGAAAATAAAACATAAGAAAAAAAAGAAAATTTTTCGAAAGACAAAAATTATATCCTTTCTTTTAAAAATATAAAAAAAAAAAATTATTCATTTCTAACACAAAAAGGAAAACTTTTATTTCATATAAAATTTTTTATGTCAAAATTTGTCAAAAATAAAAAATTTGATAAAAAAAAAGAAATATGTAAAAAAAAAATTGAGATAAATTTTCTCAAATTTTTTTTTTCATGTTTTCTTCTTTCATAGCAGAGCTTTTAAATCCGTGTGATAATAATTATTAAATTTTAACAATTTTAATGAAAATTTTTTAATTTAATATTTTCATAATTTTTTTGTTGTTTTTTTTTTTTTTTTGCAGTTGTCAAAACTAATAATTTTTTTTAACATTAAAAAAAATTTTATTTATTTTCAAATCTATCTTAAATTAAATATCTTTTTTCGATATTTTTCCTTTTCGTTGTAATCAAAATTATTATTATTTATTTTATTTTTTTTTTTCATTACACTGATAAGGAAATTCTTATTTCAAGGACATTTTTTGTATGAAAAATATCTGCGATAGAAATAATAATCTTAAGTTATTTTTATATTTTATTATTTTTTTATCAGTTAATTTAAATTTTATTTAAATTTAACAAAAAAAAAGATGTAATAAATTTTTTTTTTATGTTAAAAAATTTTCACGCAGTCACGAAATATTACCGTTAATTGTTAATTTTTATTTTTTTTTTTTATTTTAATTTCATATGTTGTGGGGGAAATTGTAAATAATTTTGATGACATTAAAAACCGGGGGGGGGGGGGGTTTTTTGCTTCCCGTCAAATGGAAAATAAATTAACGTTATGCAAAAAAAAAAAACGAAAATTTTCACCGTTTTTATTTTTTGAAGTTCTAAACGTAGCGATTGCAAATGAACAACTGATTTTTCATAATTTTCTTGAGAAAAATGTGAAAGGGATTTTTTTTTTTTTTCAATTTTCAGGGCATTTTCTTTTTGAAGAAAAATTTATTTTTTTTATTTTTTTTTATTTTACTTGTTTTAATGATTTTTTTTTTCTACACTGTGCTGAAAATGATTTGAGATTTTTTATGTAGAAAAAGAGAACGAGAGAGAGAGAGAGAGAAAAAAAAAGCTTTTCTATTTATGCGATTATGGGGGAAATTAAGAGTTTATTTTAAAGTGTTTTTGTTACAAAAAAAAAGAAAGAAAAAAGAAAATTCATAATAAAAATAGTTTTTTTCGTTTTTTTAAATATAACTATAAAAAATGAGAAACAATTTCCTTTTTCCATTATTTTAAAATGTTTTTTAAATTCTATCAATTCAAATTTCCAGTGATTTCATTGGAAATTAAATAATTTTATTGGAAATTAAAAAAAAAATATTCTACATAGGGAAATTAAGGACACATTTTTGTATTTTCTTTAGAACAAAGAAAATTTTAAGAGAATTTTTTTTTATTTTTAATGCAATATTTTAAGTTTTAGGGTTTTGAGCCCGATTCAGTATTTCCTTATATGGAAAAAAAATTCAAGTGGTATAGAAAGAGCTTTTTTTGATAATTATTACCTTTTCTTCAATTAAAATTTTTTTAATAAAATTAAAAACTTATTGCTTCACTTGTTGCTTTTTTTTAAGTCATTTTCGCACTTATGTGTGTAGGTAGGTATGTATCTTATGAAACAAAAAAGACGTCAATGAAAATTCTGTACACAATATTTCTAATGTATGTAGTTTTAAATGTCGAACACTTTAAAAAAAATTTTCATTTTTTAACAAAAATATATCAAATGTATGAAATATGTATTATTTTGGGGGTTTTTTTTTGCCATTTAAGTGTGTGTTTTAGAAAATATTTTAAAGGGAAATAAAGCAACAAACAAAAATTAACTTTATTGCAGAAAACGCAGTTATAATATTCTTATTATGTCTTATATTATATGTCAATGACTAGAATTGACTTTTGCGAATTGACTTTTGCGAAACTGGTTTTGTTTGCGGACGACTTGTTGGTATATGTTAAACAGGAGAAGTAAAAGATGAGTGTGTATAGTTCATTGGTACTATCTGTTGCCACGTATCTTCAGTAGCATTCGATGTGTGCCATTTTGTTTAAAAATACATTTTGGTTCAGATTTCAACTTTTTTATTTGTTATAAAAATTCTCTATTGAATTCTTACCTGACCAAAACCGATCTTAAAACTCTAATGATCATTATATTTAATTTTACTATTTTAATATTCTTATTCATAAAACAATTCCACTCATTCATACTCTAATACTGTAATTTCTTAATTTATTAATTCATTTCTTACTTTTTAGCGGGGTTTGTTCTTACGATTAACAATTAACCCCACCCCCAAGTGTATGCAGAATATTAATTCAGAACTAGAAGAACTAAGCCTCTGGTTTCGGATGAGTGAACTTTAGTTGAGGACAGAAAAGGACTAAGAGTATCAATGGTACGAATTAAATTAACGTTAAAAAATAGATTATAAGAATATATAAATTGTTGATGAAATGACATATCTGGGAAGAGTTATTCAAAAAAAAAATTAGACTTCAAAACACAATTTAATGATATTTGTAAAAAATAAATAGCACAGAAAATATATATAAAATAAATGAGAAAAAGTTAACGCTAAAAAGTACAATAAACATTTAAAACACAATTTTGACGCCTCCTTTTGAATATTAATCCTCCTGGAAACTGAGGAGATCGCAGAAATCATTAAAATGGATGAAAATTCAACAAAAAATTTTAATAATGTGTGGGTAATCGTCTTCAAGATGAAGAACAACTTGTACCGAAAATATCTATGTGAGAGATAAATTTATGCGTTATGTTCATGGATACACGTTAAGAAACATTTTCTCATTTCGATTAGATTTTTGCAAAGATATGAAAAAACAAAAAATATTCTGATTGTATGTCTATAAAGTAAAGTGACTATAATTTTTTTTGCTAAAATCTGAACAACTAAAAAACAAAAAAAAAAAAAGTACAAAACCATATTACACTTAAACGTCAATTTTTTGTAAAACATAATTTTTATTTTTATTCTATTGAGTTTTACAATTATATCAGCTTTGAGCCAGAAATGTTAAGAAGAATTGTAGAACAAAATAAATATAATATGTGTATTCTGTGGCAAGTTGATGAAAGTGAATACAAATTGATTATTTTTTTTAAATTATTTTTTCTAAAATCAAAAATCAAAACAAAATCTGAACAAGCCGAAAAATCTGAACAGTTCAGCGAAAATCAGAACACATGGTCTAAAGCTAAAGCTATATATTCATTGAATTGTCACATGATTAAAAGAAAGAAAATAACATCAATACATACATTTAAAAAACAAATTTATTCTATTATTAAAGCAAATTTCAATTGATTAAGTATTTAAAAGATAGTTAATTATATACTAAACCCATAGGAACTAGAAAACTAAACTAAATAAATAAAATTAAATAAAATAGTAATTTTATCAAGAGAATTTTTTTTCTTTATGATTAGATAATAATAATTACAATGGAAATTTTTATGTTAGGTCATGGACTTTATTTCTCTGGTTTTTTTTTTTTTTATTTTCACAAATCCTGAAAAACATAAAATTTTCTCAATAAAATTTTTTGATGGCATATTTTGTTTATAGTTATAATATGTATCAAAAACAAAAAAAAAACTAAAAAATAAGGAAAAATAATAATAATTTTTTACTGGGTCGGAAATAAAATTTCTTCTCTTTGATTCAAGTGTCAGATAATTATTGCAGATATTTTTTTGAAAAAAAAGAAAGAAAAAAAAAAAACAACCAAAGCCCATTTATTATTATTATATTACTTTTTATCTTGAACTTTTCCTATAATATCCAATTTTTTATATAAAAAATAAAAATAAATATAAACAGCTTCATCAATAGATATTGCGTTTCATGACTAGAATAATTTTCAAAAACTAAACTAAACGATAATTGTAATTGAACTGAATTAAATAAGAAACGATTAGTTAATTTATTTAACTCCCGAATCAATTATTTATTAACATGAAACAATGATTCTTCTTAATCGACAGTCTCTTTTTATATACATTTCAATAAAGTGAATCCTTTGATGGCTTTGTAAATTTAACGATTAGTTCCTTTACACTAAATCTGTAAAAACTTGAAATTTTTTTAATTTTTTTTTTATTTTTCCTCAAAATTGCGCAAAAAAAACGGACTACAAAGTAACATTTAGTATGAAAAAAGGCAGTTTACAGGCCCCAAGGATAATTTTGAGTATAAAAGTTAGTTTTAACGTTCAGATAACATTTCAAAACATTTCATCCAGAGTTCTTATAACATACCTATAATACCTATTATAATTTTACAGTACAATGACCGAGAAAACTATATTTTTAATTACTTGGCACTGTTTGTTTATGTTAAAGAAAAGAAAGAAAATATTTAGTTTTATTTAGACTGTCAATTTATGTGTAAACAAAAATTAACAGCAAATATCATGAACAAAAATATATTTAAACTTAAATTATTTTTGGCACATATCGTCGCCCGGCAATTATACTGTCGTACATGACAAAATGACAAAAAATGAGTTGAGTATGCAGAGGCTTATAATTTTTCAAGCTCTATCAAACTGTCCAATCGGAATCATCCTATCTCTATTAGTTTCTGAGATATTGAGTGTTGACTTTGACGTAAATGCCATAAAATTGAAATTTTTTGCTCCTATAATACCGTATGAACCAAATTTTTGGATATACGGCAAATTCTCATACAAAATAAACAAACAAAGTAGGAAATATTATACTGTCGCATACGCCAAAATTTCTATTATTGTGCCGTATGTCCTTATAAAATGCTATATTGCGAATTTTTGCAGCAATTATTACGACGTATGTGTAAAAATTTTAATATTATGGTTTATTTTTTAAGAATTATTGTGCCGTAAGTGTTTTAAAAAATGTTGTACGTGCAAAGAGGTGGTAGAAACGCATGCAATAGTGGCGCTTACGGCAAGATACTTTTGAATAAAAGTTGAGGTAGCTCGGAATTGGAACTCTAAAGGACTTCTTTTTTCGATCTTAAAATGTAGTTTAAGGTTTTAGTTTTCACCAAAAAACAAAAAAAGTATATGTTTTTCGCCCAGTTTTTTTTATATTTACATTCAAACTTTAAAGTCGATTTCCCAAAACTAGGTTTTTGGGATATACAACAAAATAATTTCGGGGCGACGATATTTTATTTATTTGTCAAAAATTCCAGGTGTGTGAACGAGCTCTCATTTGTATTTAAGCATGAAAAACAGAATACTATGGACTTAGTTAGAGAACAATTATTGTCTTTATTTGTTTATTTATATGTTTATTAAAATTTAAAATGTTTTTATTAGTTCACTTTGTTGTCCGGTACAAATTTTGTAATCAATTTTTCAGACACTTCTAGATGAGATAGAGGCTTGAAAATTGGAGCATAGGTCAGAAATGGATGACAATGCAACATAATGTAAACATTTTTCTGGTTCCACGGTTCCATCCATGGTTCCACTGATTCCGAAATCACGCCACTGATTTGGTCCAAATTTTGAACTTAAGTAGCATTGGGATCCGAGATGGTTATAGAATATTAGAAATTTTGATCCGAGGCTCCGACGGGAGGGCTACCTTAGAAGCCGGTTGGACCCGACGTTGGACCCGACAAGACTATTTAAAAACTGGATGTTGAAAGGCCCTCAACTGTTATGCCAGGGCTCAATTACAAATTTCGAAATTTTAAAATAAGGGGATAAATTTCGAAATTTATATTTTTATGGCTAAATTCGATTCAAATAAGATTAAAAAGGAAAAAATAAATAAATAAATAAAAAAAAAAAAATTAAATTAATTATTTTTATTTTTTTTCACATTAATATTATTAAACTCTAAATTCAATTCAAAATATTGCGATTATAAAATTATAAAAGCTAAAGATTTAATTAAAAAAATTCTTGTACCTAAAATCACAAATTTATTTTTAAAGTTTATTAATTTTCATGAGAGTTGAAATTAAAAAGCGTTTCGATTGAATTACAAGTTTAAAAATTTTAGGATACATTTTTTTTCTTCTTCATATTCTTTTAAGATTTAATTTATATCTGAGTTTAAAATATATTTCTAATCCGAAAAAAAAATGATTCAAAATGTATAGTAGTGTTTTTATTTTAAAATCATCGGCAAAAAAATCGAATGAATATTTTATTTAAATCTGATGGAATAATGTTTTCACTTTAGATTAAGAAGGCATCATAGGGGTTATGAACCTTAATCATTCAAAAAAAGATATGATACCTAATTATTATAGATTTTTTTTATTCAAATTTTTTTGTATATTATATATTTATATAAGTATCTTTATTGGGTACCTATATGTGTACATACTTAGGGTGATGATAATTTTTACATTTATAGAAAATTATATTAATTAATTATAATACAACTTTAACCTACGTCCCAAACACGCATTAAAATGTAGTTTTAACGAATTGTCAATTAAAAATTGTATGCTAGATGCCAAACAACTCAAACTTTTAAAATGTTAAAATATTCGACGTTCCTTAAATAATAATTTTTATACTTTAGGCATGAATTAAGACCAAGGATTTCTTTTTAATTTGAAAAACAAACAAATAAACAAATACAAGAAAGTCCACTCTAATATTTTAGGCAAATTTTTTATACCTACTCAAAAAAAATGTAAAACAAAAAAAGTAAAAAAAGAAAACAAATCTTTAGGTCTTGTTTTCAAATTAAATAATCAGAAATTTCTCATTTACGATAAAATTGTCTCATCTATCAAAGTTATACTTCATTAAATTTTGTTTTTTTTTTAGTATTTTTGACAAGGGAAATTATTATTATTTATGTCAAAAAAAAAATAAAATAAAAAATATCTGTATATATACAATATATAAAATAAAATATAAAATTTTCCTTTTTCTTGAATCAGATAAGACATAATCTTTTATTATTAGTTTTTTTTTTTTTTATGTAATAAAAACAAAAATTATTTTCGAAACTCATCTTCAAGGTTTAAATTTATAAAAAAAAATATTAGAATTAAATTTGGCATCCAATCTAAATTCTCAATCTTACATGTACGTTTGTAAATTATTTTATATACATAATGTTTAAAATACATATATTATATAAATATTTATATGTATATGCATTTATGTGTCGATACTTATAAATTCAATAGTGACGTTAATATAAAATTATTACTTTTTCAGAAAAATAAATTAAAAATTTATTACACTATATGCATTACACTGTAAATGTACTAGTTATAATGTAAAAATACAGTTTATACAGTGGTGTCCAAACTACGGCCCGCGGGCCACTTAAGCATTTTTATCCGGACCGTTTTATTATTAATACATCTACTTAAAATTTTCAAAAAATATATTTCTTTTAAGAATTTAAAAAATATATAAAATAAAAGTTTTCTTATAATTATTGTTTTTATTTATTTTTTATTTTGTACAGTAATATTTCTTAAACAATAAAAAAAATATTAATTTTTTTTTTAATTTGGCTGCCAACTGGCAAGAATACTGAATTACTTTATACATATGTGAATTCATACATAATTTCAATTAGTAATAAGAAAAATATAGAAGGCTTATTTATCTTTTTACATTCAAAGCTTGGATGTCCATTGAATTCAAAACGACTTGCGACTTACTTTTCCAAAAAATATAATATAAATTGGCACATTAAAATTAACATAGTTGTGAAGTGTTTATATTTTAACTGAAATATAGTGAACTAAAATCACCACAATGAACAAGAAGCGTAAAATTGATAATAATTATTCAATTTTAATTTTATTCCATGATTTTCTTTACAATATTTATGATTACATACAAAATTTCAATTTGTTTAAAGATAAGGATGGTAATAAATCCTAAACAACAAATTAATATTTTTTCTTTTTAAATTAAACAATAATACTTTTTCTTCATAATTTCAGTTAGTGGAAAAACGGATATAAAACCTCTAAAATTGATAATGAAATTTTTTTTTTTAATGTTTTCAATAAATTTTTTTAAAATATCCAAAAATATGCCATTTATTTGTAATAGGTAGGGCTAGGTTGAAAGAATTATTTTTTTTAAATTTGGCCCCGAACCCTCTGATGGTTTTTTGAAATGGTCCGTGGCTATAAAAGATTGGGCACCACTGTGTTATATGAAAGATACTTAACTCAGTGCAGGCTATGAAATGTGTACTATTTAAGTTCACTACTGACTAAAAATTAATTGAAGCAAAATTATCTTTTTAAAGAGAGTGTAATGATTTTTTTTTCAACTTTGGATAATTATAGTTAAGGGCCGTTTGCACCGATTAAACTTAAAAGTTACACTTAACTAAGTTCTATTTAAATTTAAGTTAAACTTAAATTTAAGTAAGTTGCTTTGAAAAAATTATGAATTTCCCTGTCAAATTAAAAAATAATTAATATTTCCAAAAATAAATAAATAATTTTTTTGTATTTTGGGTTAAAATTTGGTTGAAATTACACAAATTAATTTAAAAAAAAATCCAAAAAATTATTGTTAATAAAAATATGAAGGTAAGATGGGTCATGGTCATATAAAATAAAAAAAAACAAATGTCCAAATTTGACATAGAAAAAAAAATTTAATTTGATGTCAACAAAAAAATGTTTTGTAGTAATTTTAGGTTTAGAATAGATAGTAATTTTTGTAGGTATTTGTTCCTAATAAAATATTTTTTTCATACCAATATCGAATTTAACTAGAACTTAAAATTTTAAGTTCACAAACCAAACTTTAAATTTGGTGCAAGTAGTTAAGTGTTACTTTGATACTTAACCACAACTTAAATATTTAAGTTTAATCGGTGCAAACGGCTCTAAATGAAAAAATACATTATTGGTGTTTATAATTAGTTTTATTTGAAAATTAAAAAAAAAATTGTTTACAATAATTTATTAGCTTCAGAAACAGGCTCGGACGCCGTCAAAAAAATAAGCCGACCCGTCGTCGCGCCTCGTCTTTTTTCGATTAGTCGTCGTCGTTGAATTTTACGCGGCTGGTCGTGGATTTGCGCCGTAAGAATTTGCTTCAAAAATCAGTTGCGCCGTAAGAATTTGCTTCAAAAATCAGGAAAAAAAATTTTTTTTTTTTTTTTGGTTTGAATTTTGTATCGAAAAAATTTTTTTTTCCGAATAAACATTTTTTTTTTTGGAAAAAAATTTTTTTTTTGGGAACAAATTCGAGTCGACTGACTGGGCCGTCGCCGCGCGGTCGTCACGTTTTTCACAGCTCAGTCGCGATAAGTCGTCGTCGTGAAAAAATCCACGGCGTCTGAGCCTGTTCAGAAAAGGTCAAAGGTGTTAAGGAATTTTTTCTGTCAACTTAGATTTTAATTTTGTGTATGTGTATTTTGTGTATGTAAATGTGTATTTAATTTAATAAATAACGATAGAAATATATTCTCTCTACGCCATATTTCTGCGAGACTTGCCGACCTGAATTAAAACTAACTATAAAATTTCTTTGCAAACATTTATTTTCATCAAGAACAGGTATAGCAAGTAATATTTAATATGGTGGCTATTTCAAAAAAAATTTGTATATATGTATACTATGTACATAAAAATCCAGAAATTATTTTAATGCTCTTGTCTTGTATAATTAAATATTTTTATATATATATGTATATATTATAAGAAGAAAATTTCAATCAATCTGTGTCGAATGGAGGGAAAAATTAAATATGGGGAATTGGTGAATTGGAGATGTCATTTTCTTAATATTGTATATTTTAAGTACATATATGCATAATACAAACTGTGTATACAATATGAATACATAAATATCAATTATGTATACATAATACTTATATTGAGGGTAAAATAAAGTATAGTACATAAACTACAAGAGAGAATGAAAATTTTCATTTTTAATTGATTTTTATGTTTTAATGATGTTACATTGAAATTGTCTCACGTTTACCATAATTCACAGATTAATGATAAGTATGTGACAAAAATGTCTTTAATTTATGAAATTGAAGGCATTTAATTAAATTTTCTTTTTAATTACGCAAAGGATGCGGTAAACTATTTTTACAAAATTTTATTATATACTTATAATAAAATGAATAAAATTTATTATTATTATGCGATATTATTTATATGATTATTATTTCAGTGACTATATAATATTGTAGTTATGTGTATGTATATATAATATACTTAATTTTTAAAAGCTAAACAATCTTTAAATATATAAATTGTAAATATAAAAGATTCAGTACATATATAAAATAATAAAGTAAGTTTATGTTATGCATATTTAAAAAAGTTTTCATGTTATTTAAAAAAGTTATTAAATTACTAGACGTATATGAAAAATTATTTTTATAACATAAAAGAAAATAAGATTTATTGTTAACAAAAAAAAATTTAATTAAGAGAGATAAGTAAAGGAGTTTCTGTGAATTAAATTCCGAGTCTCGCTATTTTATTTCAACAATCTTACACCAAGTCTTTGGTCTCAGGTCGGGGGTCGTTATAGGCTATTTTAAAACTGATTGGCCCCTACCCAGGGACCTGTCCTGGGGGAAGACTTCAAAATATCATCATATTTCTTTTAAATTTGGTTCATAAAAAGAGGAAATGTTTAAAAACACAAATTTGGTTTGGTTGGGAAACTTGTTTAAGGAGAGGATATCATAAGTTCATTCATTTTTATACAATTTGTGTGTCGAATAAGTAAAAATGATAAATCTTAATTCCCCTTAGATACTTACCCCAAATTTATAAAACAACTGTGTCCTATAATTCTCTATCAACCTGATAACAAAAATTCCAGTTTCAAAAATAAATCAGTTGCTAAGCACGGGTTGACGGTTAGTTACATATATATAGTTACGGTTAAGGCAATAATTTTCGATAAGCTGTTGAAGTATTGCACATTTCTTTGCATATTTTTGTTTCATTCAAAATACACTTAACAAAAAATAACTTTTGTATACGATTATTTGATTTCAGTATTTTCTAGATTTTCAAACTGAGATCTACATATTATGTACTTTTTCTTGTTTTAAACAAAATAATAGTTTAAACTCAATCAACACTTTATTGGAAATTAATTAATTTGTTGTTCATATATATTACAAATTTACAAAACCTATTGCAACAAAATATTATTGAACGGTCATTCACTTACAAATATTTTATTTCCTTTTCAATTCTTAAACATAGTTTTAACGACATTGAAATTCTAAAACAATAATATTATTTTTTTTTATTAATCAAGGATATTCTGATTCAATTGTTGAAAATTATTGAAATATTTTCTTTCCTTTTATGAAAAAGGAATTTTTTTTTTGATGAAAAGAAATTCATACGAATTGGTCCTTAAAAATAAAAAAATTGAATTTTTTTAGTTTGCAAAATTATTATTCTTTCAGCATTTTTAAATAATTCTGTAACACTGTTTCCTTAATTTTCGTATAAGAACCAAAAATATTTTGGCCGCAATTATAAGAAGATTGCAGTAGCGGGGTTAAAGTGGTTTTGAAGTTAATTTCTGGGGTTTATACGTATATGTGTCAAATGAATGATACTTGATTAAGATCACGAAAATAATTAATTCATATCAAGAATTTGAATTTTTTTTTAAAGAAAATAAACAATTTACAAGACAGAATACATTTTTTTATTTTAACCCTGATGATGTTGTGTACTGGGTAACATTTTTATCACAAAATACATTTTTCATTTCAATTCAAGTTTATTTAAGATATAGTTTTAGTTTTTACAATATTTTACATTTTGAGGTTATAGATTATTTACATGATAATCTTTACAGCATTGATATTTGACATTTACATCTCTCTTAATTTTATTACACATTATGTTGTCTAAGGAAAATTTCAATTATTTCGTTTGAACTATTCGGCCCCCTTTCTTTTAATCCGATTTAAATAAACACGAATAATAATTACTAAGCAAGGTAAACTACATATCGTCCCATCAATGCTTATTTGTCGTAACTGACTTTTTTGAGATTTTGATATTATTGGCTCATATATACTAAAAATTTTAAATCTTTTTTTTGCACGTATCCATATGACGATACCTACCTCCAATCCCGAGATAGTCAGTATCGACTTTATCGTAAACGCAAAATTTGGGAAAAAAATCGTTCTTATTTGTCTTACCTGATAAACTAATATTTTTTTATATGAGAAATTTTAGTTTTTTATTAAATTACACTTCAGACACTTTTAATTTCTGTTTGTCGTATTAAATACTTGATTTTATTTTTTTCTTCTATTTGAAAACTAATTTCTTATTTGTCGTATGTTTAAAAAAAATATAAAATTAGGCGTATCTTGTCATTAACAATTGGCTGCTTATTTGTCGTTCACAATACTGTAGTGTTTCATATAAGGCAAGTTTGTTAAGTCTTATTTGATTTCTGATTCGTCGTACTCTATACAGATTTTTAATAACTTAGACAACTTGTAGGTCTTGATTTCTAAGGGAGACGTAGTTGCAATCTATACATTTGCAATGCAAAAAATAAACAAAACTTCAAAATGAAGTAAGTAAATAAAATTTACTTAACACGGAAGTGTGTAAATAAAATTGACTTAAGTAAATAATTACATGTGTATTGACGCATGTAATATACCATTTACTGACCTATAAATTCTACGGTAGTAAATATAACTTACAATTTACAATTTCTAAAACTTCTAAAATTTTTCTTAACTCAACCATTCTAAATTTTGATATTTACCTTTTGACAGAGACTTGGTTGTCCTATAGTATCAACAACCTTGAGATATTTAATCAAGAATTTATCGTTTTTAAAAGGAATAGATATAACGATGACTCTTTACCACCCAATACAATTCCAAAAGGTGTATTAATCGTTATAAGAAACACTTTTAATGTATCCCAAATTTCTATCCCTAACACAGAACACTTGGAAACTATTTGTGTGAAGGTTGAATTATTAGATAAAAATATCTATACAATGTTCTGCTACATTCCACCTAAAACCAATAGTGGTATTTATGACAATGTCCTTAAGGCAATATATTTCATTTCCAACATCCTTGAACCCTTAGATGAATTTATCATTGCGGGTGATTATAATCTTACTAGTATTGATTGGAAACACAATGACGGTTAATTCTTTCTGATCCCCGTAAATCCTTCAGGTGAATCTATTTGTTCTTTTCTTGACGCGGTTCAACAACGGACTTCAACAAATATCTGCTGTAAGAAATTCTCTCCCAAGACAACTTGACTTAGCTTTCACCACAGATTGGGACAATTTTGTATCCACTGAGTGTGTGAATAGTCGTTAACGTTGATCAGTACCATCCGCCTCTATCTTTTTCATATTGTTACAGAGCCCCTACAATTCCCTTAAAAGCAAATACTTGATTTTAGGTGTCGTATTTATTACACTTTAAATAGAAATTAGATAAAAAACTCTTTGTTTCTTAAATGTCAGATACGACAACGATCGAAACGTTTTAGTGCAGATACGACAATTTACAAAAATTCGAAGCATAATAACTCAAAAACTATTAACGTTGAAAGAAAGTGCTTTCACGAGAAAAAAGTTATCCCGTCGTAGAAACGAATGTTGTTTTGAAATTGTTGATAAAACTAACAGATCGGCTATAATCAGCTTTTGAACTTTAAACTCGATTATCTCAAAACTAGGTTTATGTTAGTTGCGACAAATAAGCATTGATGGGACGATATATACAATGTAGTAATTCCCTTATCTTTAAGCTTTTAATTTAATACATGCAGCCTCTTTCGTAGTCTCATACCTGCCTTAAATTAAATCAACATGGGTTCGCGTCTAAGCTATAAACATATCATTATGCCATTCCATTGTGTATCAACAATAAATACAAATATATATGTACATTTGAAATTTTATTCACAATCTTAAAGATTCCATTTTATATACCTATTGATATATTTTCATGCAGCTTTTGTTCCTTTTAATACGAAAAATAAAAAACACCCTCGAAGTTCTGCAAACCTTTAATAAAAAAAACATAAAATAATTTTAACGTCGTCGAGACTTCTTAACCAAGTCATATATAATAAAATATATCTATACACCTTATGTGGTTTTTCATGCATATGTTTTATATTTTGCAAGCATTTCATAACAACCATTTTAAATATTTTTGCAACATTTTTGAGAGATATTCTTTAAATTTAATGGTTTTCGAACAAAAAAAAAATACGTTATAATATTAATTCTTTAAATTTTAAAGTATAAGTTTTCCCATTGAACCCATTTAATAATTTTGAAACCTAATTCAAATAAATTTTAAAATTATTATCAAATTTCAATAGAGCCTCTATTTTCAATAAGGGTGCTCAATTTTAGTAACGAAAATGACAGAGAACTCAGTCAATTCCTTCCTTAAAATTTACTATCAACTTCCGTGCCTAACAGTTGACAAAATACCGTTGAGGTTGTTGCAAAGAGGGCTGTAAAGTCTTTCATAATCAAGAATGGCTTTCTTCTGCCGACGGTTAGCAATCTCCAAAAGCATTGATGTTAGTGTAGCAGTTAGTTACTATTAGTATAGAGAAGATATTTTCTTTAGTTCTAGTAGTTATACAAAGTTGACTGAATAGTATAGCTAAATTGAAGTAAGCATTTAAAAATTGATAGAACATGTGCAAATAGATTTATTAGATAGAAAGAGAAAGAAGAGTTTAGGAAATATTTCAGGAAATATTAAATAAAAGGATTTAGAAAGGGGAAATTTAGATATAAAATAAAAAGGAGCATTTTGGTTAGATATTTTGCAAAGTAAAGATATACTAAAAAAGGGCGTCGGCCAAAGTTGGCAAATTTCTTAATTACTTAAAAATATTATTAAAAAATCAAGTGATATTACAAAATTTCTTTAAAAAACTATAAAATCTAATAAACAAAATTCTTAATATTTTTTATTGAGTAAACATCAAAATTTTGTACTTCTTTAAGAAATCCATTTACTATATACTTTTCAAAACGTATGAAAACCAATTTTTCCAGTTCAAAAAATTAATATATATTTAGATAAGAACTTTTAAAAGTTGTTATCTATATGTATATATTTAAAAAAAGTAAAAGGAAGGAAAACACTTTATTTTTATATTGTGCACACAAATATTTGGAAAAATAAAACAGAGGTAGAACGTCATTGAAGTATGCAGCAGCACTATAAATTTATTTTCTAACCAAAAAAACCAAAGCTCGTAAAATTTTTATTTATTTGAAAACCACATGGCGCAGCATTTTAAAGGGGAGCGGATAAAAAATTTTTTCTTTTAAATTCTTTATTATTATAAATAAATATTTTGGAATAAAACTTTAAAATATCAAAAGAAAAAGTAAAAAATATATACTTTTTAAGGGAAATATATATATACAACAAAGTAGACGAGAATTTTTTTTTATATAGCTTTTATATTTATTCCCTTCTGTTAATATCACATTTTCCTGTATATTGACTTCATTTCCTATAAACGTCACAATTTCTTATTTCTTATGCTGTTTGTGATGCTCCAACAAAAAAAAAGAAAAAAAGAAAAAAAGAAGGATTAAAAAAAATGGTATAATGCTGTATCGTTTACACATATAAACATATGGAGGACTTACTTCAAAAAACCGAATGTATACGTTTGCATCATAGACAAAAAAAAAAGTATGTATATATATAAATATATATATGTATATATATGTATATATATGTATATATATATATATATATATATATATATATATATATATGGTATATATTAGGGTGTGCCATTTTTAGGCGACTTTTTTTTTTCAACGAAAAAACAGGGTGAAAACTTGCAAGAAGGTAAGAAAAGAAGCCTGTTCAAAGCGGAGCTCTTAATATTAATATTTAGAGGTGTCTGTATCTAATTTTCCATTTCCCATTTAAATAACATGGGATATATACAGGCCCGGCGCGTGGTTTTTTTTTGTGTGTGTGCAAGGAATGATTGGCGCCTTTGAAAAAGTTTTCAATTAGATACTTAAAGGCTACAAAAAGTAAACACTAGCTAAATTCCATTTTTCTTGCCCGATAGTTGATCTGAAGTAATTTTTGATCAGTTTTAATTTTGGAAAAGTTGTCTCACCTTTAGCAACTGAAACGGGTAAAGTTAGTAATACCACAAAGTAAGCATAAATAAGAGAAATTCATTCCATACAAAAAATTCATATTAAAAAAACTAAACAAAAAATGGTGGTCTAGGTATATGAAATCACTATCCCAATTGTCGGCAATATGGTGTTCGCATTAGGAGAATATTTGTGGAATATGCTGTTTTCCGGAATATTTCAGGAATATGAACTGGATTTTTCATATAAAAAATATTCCGGAATTTGTATATTCCACTTTTATATTCCAGTTTGTCAAGTTTGGAATTCTACATTTATAGTTACTTTCACTTACTTTTTGAAATTTTGTTAAAGTTGGCAACAATTTTTTTTGTCAAATTCGAGTCAAAATGAAGAAAAAACAAAATAAAATTCATAAAAAGCGAGATAAAAAGTCAAAATTTTGAACAACAAACATTTTTTCTCTTTCTCAATTGTTTTTTATACATCATCAAATTCCAGTTCTCATCAAATATTGTAATGCGAACGGCAATTTGTTTTTCGGAATATAAGTGGAATTTAAATTATAATGCGAACAAGGTATAATGGGATAGCGATTTCAAATTTTTTGTGTCATATTTTTTGTTTAATTTTTTTAAATTTGAATTTTTTGTATGGAATAAATTTCTAATATTTATACTTCCTTTATGGTAATACCCTTAAATCAGTGCATTTGGAAAGAGTTCTTCAACATTATTGTTATAAATCCAGTTTAAAATGTTTTCTGGATTAATATCATTTTCAATTTTGCGAGACAACAATTTCAGATAATTTTGTAGTTCGTTTGCTCCAAAAAATCAAA
>OZ023273.1:71917583-71955217 GCA_964007475.1 Hybos culiciformis | reverse complement strand
CATCTGCCACGAATGCAATTTATTAATTTCGGCCCAAGCTTGTGCATTAAATGAAAAAAATTTTTTATGCCCTATTTGTCGCGCTCCGGTTGAGGATACTATACAAGTTTTTCGATCGAATAATTAAAAACCAGGATATCAAATAAATTTTTATTTTCGTGAAATTTGTATTTAATATATTAAATAAACATAAAAAAATACTAAATTTAGTTTTAGTAATAAAATTCAAAATAAAACTTTTTTTTGAGGACTTAGTTCATTAACTAATTTTGATGAGTTTGTTCATCATGAACTAAGTCATCATAAATTTAATGATTTCCAATTTTTGATGACTTAGTTCATCTTTTAAAAATGATGAGTTAGTTCGTTTTTAAGAATAATATTAATTTTGATGAGTTAGTTCCTCTATTGATGAGTTAATTCACTTAAAATTTTCAGGAGTTAGTTCATTTTTAATTTTTACTTTAAATCCGCATTTTTTTGATGAGTTAGTTCATTTTCGTTTTGCGCAGTTAGTTCGTGATGAGTTAGTTCCCAGAGCCATCTACAGCTTATAGGTCGATATATCTGACGGTCGATTACGAAAATTAATTATGTCAAATTTATATTTTGATGCGTAATTTTACCTTCAAATCCACTGCACTAAAACTACTACTATGCAGACATAATTTGATTCGTGGTTAGAAACCAATACAGAACTCTTATTGAAAATTAAATTTTCAATTAGAAACAGTAATTTAAACATATAACATTAGTTTTCTGTTAATAAAAAAAAAATAGTTAAACTTAAAATAAAAAAAAATTATAAATTATAAATTTTTAAGTTAAATTAAATTTTTCCGCCAACTGATACCGTTCTATTTAATTTATTTTGATTTATGATGTTCTTTTACCTATGTATATACTTTAAATTAAAAATGCTCACCACATGCACGCATTAATTTATATATATTTATTTGAAAATTTTTAAAGAATTATTATTAATGGTGGTATTATATATGGTTTGGATTTCAAGAATATAATTTTCAATACTGAAAATATTATTTAAAAGTCTATTGCTTTTATAAATTGTGTATACAATGTAATTTTATGTATGGTATGTATATTTATTGTGTATTTTTTAATTTCGTGTAACTTCAAAGTTCGTCAATGCTAATTTATTCCTTTTGTTAACATTATGTTGACATTATATCTTTTACCTAATTGCTTCCAGAAGGCTGACTGGTTTTGATTTTGTATCAAACTTTTCATTTTTGTGTTTTATTTATGTTAAATTTTGGTTTTTTAATATGGATCATGAAGAAGCTTGAATTTTTGAAGTTTATACTTCTTTAGCGGCGTTTGATGATTTTTGGTAGAGGGTAAAAATCCATTTTCATATAGAATTTTTTCTCAGAATTGTCATAATTTTTTTCAGAAAAATTAGAATAAGAATACTTTTTTTTTTATTATATTTAAGAAACCCAAAATCATATGGACAATATGGCTAAGTGGCTAGAACATCAGACTGTAAGTCTGAAGGTGCTTGGTTCGATTCCCAATGACAAGATTTTTTAATTTCAAATATATGTATATATAGGGCCAATATTACAAGCAAAAAAAGCTACGGTTAGGTCGTGCCCGAGCAAAATATACGAAAATTTTTTTTTTTTAATTAGGGAGCTCCGGTGAAATTAAGATTACCAGCCGAAAATTTTTGGGTGGGGAGCTACGGTTAGGTCATGCCGGAGCAAAATATACGAAAAATTTTTTTTTTTAAATAGGTAGCTCCGGTGAAATTAATATTACCTGAAAAAAAATTTTTGGGTGGGGAGCTACGGTTAGGTCGTGCCGGAGCAAAATATACGAAAAATTTTTTTTTGTCAAAGTAGGTAGCTCCGGTGAAATTAATATTACCTGAAAAAAAATTTTGGGTGGGGAGCTACGGTTAGGTCGTGCTGGAGCAAAATATACGAAAAATTTTTTTTTTTTAGATAGGTAGCTCCGGTGAAATTAAGATTACCAGCCGAAAATTTTTGGGTGGGGAGCTACGGTGCCGGAGCAAAATATACGAAAATTTTTTTTTTTTAAATAGGTAGTTCCGGTGAAATTAATATTAACTGAAAAAAATTTTTTGGGTGGGGAGCTACGGTTAGGTCGTGCCGGAGCAAAATATACGAACATTTTTTTTTTTTTAAATAGGTAGCTCCGGTGAAATTAAGATTACCAGACGAAAAATTTTGGGTGGGGAGCTACGGTTAGGCCGTGCCAGAGCAAAATATACGAACATTTTTTTTTTAAAAATAGGTATGTATATATAGGGCCAATATTACAAGCAAAAAAAGCTACGGTTAGGTCGTGCCCGAGCAAAATATACGAAAATTTTTTTTTTTTAATTAGGGAGCTCCAATGAAATTAAGATTACCAGCCGAAAATTTTTGGGTGGGGAGCTACGGTTAGGTCATGCCGGAGCAAAATATACGAAAAATTTTTTTTTGTAAATAGGCAGCTCCGGTGAAATTAATATTACCTGAAAAAAAATTTTTGGGTGGGGAGCTACGGTTAGGTCGTGCCGGAGCAAAATATACGAAAAAAATTTTTTTTTTCAAAATAGGTAGCTCCAGTGAAATTAATATTACCTGAAAAAAAATTTTGGGTGGGGAGCTACGGTTAGGTCGTGCTGGAGCAAAATATACGAAAAAAAATTTTTTTTTTAGATAGGTAGCTCCGGTGAAATTAAGATTACCAGCCGAAAATTTTTGGGTGGGGAGCTACGGTGCCGGAGCAAAATATACGAAAATTTTTTTTTTTTAAATAGGTAGTTCCGGTGAAATTAATATTAACTGCAAAAAATTTTTTGGGTGGGGAGCTACGGTTAGGTCGTGCCGGAGCAAAATATACGAACATTTTTTTTTTTTTTAAATAGGTAGCTCCGGTGAAATTAAGATTACCAGACGAAAAATTTTGGGTGGGGAGCTACGGTTAGGCCGTGCCAGAGCAAAACATACGAACTTTTTTTTTTTTAAATAGGTAGCTCCGGTGAAATTAATATTACTTGAAAAAAAAATTTTGGGTGGGGAGCTACGGTTAGGTCGTGCTGGAGCAAAATATAAGAAAAATATTTTTTTTTCAAAATAGGTAGCTCCGGTGAAATTAATATTACCTGAAAAAAAATTTTTGGGGAGCTACGGTTAGGTCGTGCCGGAGCAAAATATACGAAATTTTTTTTTTTTTTAGATAGGTAGCTCCGGTGAAATTAAGATTACCAGCCGAAAAATTTTGGGTGGGGAGCTACGGTTAGGCCGTGCCGGAGCAAAATAAACGAACATTTTTTTTTTTTTAAATAGGTAGCTCCGGTGAAATTAAGATTACCAGCCGAAAAATTTTGGGTGAGGAGCTACGGTTATAACTTCGCTACACTTCAGGTTACCAAGCATGAATTTCTTGGTTTGAAAATAGGTTGGCGAATGGGGTGACACACTTATAAAAGACGGTTTGGTTTGACGTTTAAAAAAAAAAAATTTGTTTGTAAAATTTTTCATTATAAAAATATTTGGAATAATTTTATCATTTTGTGAATTTAAATCTCCATCTCCATTATAATTAATTAATTTTAAAAAACTTTTTGAAAATAATAGCCAATTTTTTTTTTTTTTTTAATATTTTGATTGTTTTCTTTTTTGACAACCGACAATTTATTATTATTTTTTTTATATTGAAGCATTTTAAAGTATGATTTTTTCTGTAAATTGACAGGTTATACCTTTTTTTTTTTAAATGCAATAAAACTTTGTAGTGAAATTTCTAGGTTTGTGTCGAAACGACTTTCAAACCATGAAAAAAAAAAAAAAAAAAAAATTTATATGGCAAACCAAGTACCAAACACAGAACGAACCTACTTTTTTCTGCAAAACATGGAATTCGATGTTTGTAACCTGAAGTGTAGCGAAGCTATTAGGCCGTGCCGGAGCAAAATATACGAACATTTTTTTTTTTTTAAATAGGTAGCTCCGGTGAAATTAATATTACTTGAAAAAAAAATTTGGGTGGAGAGCTACGGTTAGGTCGTGCCGGAGCAAAATATAAGAAAAATTTTTTTTTTCAAAATAGGTAGCTCCGGTGAAATTAATATTACCTGAAAAAAAAATTTTGGGTGGGGAGCTACGGTTAGGTCGTGCCGGAGCAAAATATACGAATATTTTTTTTTTTCAAAATAGGTAGCTCCGGTGAAATTAATATTAACTGAAAAAAATTTTTTGGGTGGGGAGCTACGGTTAGGTCGTGCCGGAGCAAAATATACGAAATTTTTTTTTTTTTTAAATAGGTAGCTCCGGTGAAATTAATATTAACTGAAAAAAATTTTTTGGATGGGGAGCTACGGGTAGGTCGTGCCGGAGCAAAATATACGAAATTTTTTTTTTTCAAAATAGGTAGCTCCGGTGAAATTAATATTACCTGAAAAAAAATTTTTGGGTAAGGAGCTATGGTTAGGTCGTGCCGGAGCAAAATATACTAAAAATTTTTTTTTTCAAAATAGGTAGTTCCGGTGAAATTAATATTACCAGAAAAAAAATTTTTGGGTGGGGAGCTACGGTTAGATCGTGCCGGAGCAAAATATACGAAAAATTTTTTTGTTTCAAAATAGGTAGCTCCGGTGAAATTAAGATTACCAGCAGAAAAATTTTTGAGCAGGGAGCTACGGTTAGGTCGTGCCGGAGCAAAATATAAGAAAAAAATTTTTTTTTCAAAATAGGTAGCTCCGGTGAAATTAATATTACCTGAAAAAAAAATTTTGGGTGGGGAGCTACGGTTAGGTCGTGCCGGAGCAAAATATACGAATATTTTTTTTTTTCAAAATAGGTAGCTCCGGTGAAATTAATATTAACTGAAAAAAATTTTTTGGGTGGGGAGCTACGGTTAGGTCGTGCCGGAGCAAAATATACGAAATTTTTTTTTTTTTTAAATAGGTAGCTCCGGTGAAATTAATATTAACTGAAAAAAATTTTCTGGATGGGGAGCTACGGTTAGGTCGTGCCGGAGCAAAATATACGAAATTTTTTTTTTTTCAAAATAGGTAGCTCCGGTGAAATTAATATTACCTGAAAAAAAATTTTTGGGTAAGGAGCTATGGTTAGGTCGTGCCGGAGCAAAATATAAGAAAATTTTTTTTTTTCAAAATAGGTAGCTCCGGTGAAATTAATATTACCTGAAAAAAAAATTTTGGGTGGGGAGCTACGGTTAGGTCGTGCCGGAGCAAAATATACTAAAATTTTTTTTTTCAAAATAGGTAGTTCCGGTGAAATTAATATTACTTGAAAAAAAATTTTTGGGTTGGGAGCTACGGTTAGGTCGTGCCGCAGCAAAATATACGAAAAATTATTTTTTCAAAATAGGTAGCTCCGGTGAAATTAATATTACCTGAAAAAAAATTTTTGGGGAGCTACGGTTAGGTCGTGCCGGAGCAAAATATACGAAATTTTTTTTTTTTTTAGATAGGTAGCTCCGGTGAAATTAAGATTACCAGCCGAAAAATTTTGGGTGGGGAGCTACGGTTAGGCCGTGCCGGAGCAAAATAAACGAACATTTTTTTTTTTTTAAATAGGTAGCTCCGGTGAAATTAATATTACTTGAAAAAAAAATTTTGGGTGGGGAGCTACGGTTAGGTCGTGCTGGAGCAAAATATAAGAAAAATATTTTTTTTTCAAAATAGGTAGCTCCGGTGAAATTAATATTACCTGAAAAAAAATTTTTGGGGAGCTACGGTTAGGTCGTGCCGGAGCAAAATATACGAAATTTTTTTTTTTTTTAGATAGGTAGCTCCGGTGAAATTAAGATTACCAGCCGAAAAATTTTGGGTGGGGAGCTACGGTTAGGCCGTGCCGGAGCAAAATAAACGAACATTTTTTTTTTTTTAAATAGGTAGCTCCGGTGAAATTAATATTACTTGAAAAAAAAATTTTGGGTGGGGAGCTACGGTTAGGTCGTGCTGGAGCAAAATATAAGAAAAATATTTTTTTTTCAAAATAGGTAGCTCCGGTGAAATTAATATTACCTGAAAAAAAATTTTTGGGGAGCTACGGTTAGGTCGTGCCGGAGCAAAATATACGAAATTTTTTTTTTTTTTAGATAGGTAGCTCCGGTGAAATTAAGATTACCAGCCGAAAAATTTTGGGTGGGGAGCTACGGTTAGGCCGTGCCAGAGCAAAACATACGAACTTTTTTTTTTTTAAATAGGTAGCTCCGGTGAAATTAATATTACTTGAAAAAAAAATTTTGGGTGGGGAGCTACGGTTAGGTCGTGCTGGAGCAAAATATAAGAAAAATATTTTTTTTTCAAAATAGGTAGCTCCGGTGAAATTAATATTACCTGAAAAAAAATTTTTGGGGAGCTACGGTTAGGTCGTGCCGGAGCAAAATATACGAAATTTTTTTTTTTTTTAGATAGGTAGCTCCGGTGAAATTAAGATTACCAGCCGAAAAATTTTGGGTGGGGAGCTACGGTTAGGCCGTGCCGGAGCAAAATAAACGAACATTTTTTTTTTTTTAAATAGGTAGCTCCGGTGAAATTAAGATTACCAGCCGAAAAATTTTGGGTGAGGAGCTACGGTTATAACTTCGCTACACTTCAGGTTACCAAGCATGAATTTCTTGGTTTGAAAATAGGTTGGCGAATGGGGTGACACACTTATAAAAGACGGTTTGGTTTGACGTTTAAAAAAAAAAAATTTGTTTGTAAAATTTTTCATTATAAAAATATTTGGAATAATTTTATCATTTTGTGAATTTAAATCTCCATCTCCATTATAATTAATTAATTTTAAAAAACTTTTTGAAAATAATAGCCAATTTTTTTTTTTTTTTTAATATTTTGATTGTTTTCTTTTTTGACAACCGACAATTTATTATTATTTTTTTTATATTGAAGCATTTTAAAGTATGATTTTTTCTGTAAATTGACAGGTTATACCTTTTTTTTTTTAAATGCAATAAAACTTTGTAGTGAAATTTCTAGGTTTGTGTCGAAACGACTTTCAAACCATGAAAAAAAAAAAAAAAAAAAAATTTATATGGCAAACCAAGTACCAAACACAGAACGAACCTACTTTTTTCTGCAAAACATGGAATTCGATGTTTGTAACCTGAAGTGTAGCGAAGCTATTAGGCCGTGCCGGAGCAAAATATACGAACATTTTTTTTTTTTTAAATAGGTAGCTCCGGTGAAATTAATATTACTTGAAAAAAAAATTTGGGTGGAGAGCTACGGTTAGGTCGTGCCGGAGCAAAATATAAGAAAAATTTTTTTTTTCAAAATAGGTAGCTCCGGTGAAATTAATATTACCTGAAAAAAAAATTTTGGGTGGGGAGCTACGGTTAGGTCGTGCCGGAGCAAAATATACGAATATTTTTTTTTTTCAAAATAGGTAGCTCCGGTGAAATTAATATTAACTGAAAAAAATTTTTTGGGTGGGGAGCTACGGTTAGGTCGTGCCGGAGCAAAATATACGAAATTTTTTTTTTTTTTAAATAGGTAGCTCCGGTGAAATTAATATTAACTGAAAAAAATTTTTTGGATGGGGAGCTACGGTTAGGTCGTGCCGGAGCAAAATATACGAAATTTTTTTTTTTCAAAATAGGTAGCTCCGGTGAAATTAATATTACCTGAAAAAAAATTTTTGGGTAAGGAGCTATGGTTAGGTCGTGCCGGAGCAAAATATACTAAAAATTTTTTTTTTCAAAATAGGTAGTTCCGGTGAAATTAATATTACCAGAAAAAAAATTTTTGGGTGGGGAGCTACGGTTAGATCGTGCCGGAGCAAAATATACGAAAAATTTTTTTGTTTCAAAATAGGTAGCTCCGGTGAAATTAAGATTACCAGCAGAAAAATTTTTGAGCAGGGAGCTACGGTTAGGTCGTGCCGGAGCAAAATATAAGAAAAAAATTTTTTTTTCAAAATAGGTAGCTCCGGTGAAATTAATATTACCTGAAAAAAAAATTTTGGGTGGGGAGCTACGGTTAGGTCGTGCCGGAGCAAAATATACGAATATTTTTTTTTTTCAAAATAGGTAGCTCCGGTGAAATTAATATTAACTGAAAAAAATTTTTTGGGTGGGGAGCTACGGTTAGGTCGTGCCGGAGCAAAATATACGAAATTTTTTTTTTTTTTAAATAGGTAGCTCCGGTGAAATTAATATTAACTGAAAAAAATTTTTTGGATGGGGAGCTACGGTTAGGTCGTGCCGGAGCAAAATATACGAAATTTTTTTTTTTTCAAAATAGGTAGCTCCGGTGAAATTAATATTACCTGAAAAAAAATTTTTGGGTAAGGAGCTATGGTTAGGTCGTGCCGGAGCAAAATATAAGAAAATTTTTTTTTTTCAAAATAGGTAGCTCCGGTGAAATTAATATTACCTGAAAAAAAAATTTTGGGTGGGGAGCTACGGTTAGGTCGTGCCGGAGCAAAATATACTAAAATTTTTTTTTTCAAAATAGGTAGTTCCGGTGAAATTAATATTACTTGAAAAAAAATTTTTGGGTTGGGAGCTACGGTTAGGTCGTGCCGCAGCAAAATATACGAAAAATTATTTTTTCAAAATAGGTAGCTCCGGTGAAATTAATATTAACTGAAAAAAATATTTTGGGTGGGGAGCTACGGTTAGGTCGTGCCGGAGCAAAATATACGAAATTTTTTTTTTTCAAAATAGGTAGCTCCGGTGAAATTAATATTACCTGAAAAAAAATTTTTGGGTAAGGAGCTATGGTTAGGTCGTGCCGGAGCAAAATATACTAAAATTTTTTTTTTCAAAATAGGTAGTTCCGGTGAAATTAATATTACTTGAAAAAAAATGTTTGGGTTGGGAGCTACGGTTAGGTCGTGCCGCAGCAAAATATACGAAAAATTATTTTTTCAAAATAGGTAGCTCCGGTGAAATTAATATTAACTGAAAAAAATATTTTGGGTGGGGAGCTACGGTTAGGTCGTGCCGGAGCAAAATATACGAAATTTTTTTTTTTTCAAAATAGGTAGCTCCGGTGAAATTAATATTACCTGAAAAAAAATTTTTGGGTAAGGAGCTATGGTTAGGTCGTGCCGGAGCAAAATATACTAAAATTTTTTTTTTCAAAATAGGTAGTTCCGGTGAAATTAATATTACTTGAAAAAAAATTTTTGGGTTGGGAGCTACGGTTAGGTCGTGCCGCAGCAAAATATACGAAAAATTATTTTTTCAAAATAGGTAGCTCCGGTGAAATTAATATTAACTGAAAAAAATATTTTGGGTGGGGAGCTACGGTTAGGTCGTGCCGGAGCAAAATATACGAATATTTTTTTGAAGTTTATACTTCTTTAGCCGCGTTGTGCGTTTTTTTGGTAGAGGGTAAAATATTTTAATTTACATTTTGTACTCAGCAGCCTATCATTTGTAGCTACTGTTATTTCATATTTTAATTCTATAAACTTCTGTAGGCAGTTCTATGACTGCTTCGTGTTTTTTTTTTTAGTTTTGGTGTGATGGGAAGATACTTTCGATTCCTGATATTTACAAACATACATACATACATATTTTTATTGATTTATTTATTTTTGTTTTTTCGAAGTTTCGAGTTTCAACTTATTTTATATTTGAATTAAGTTTTATAATGTTTGTTTGCTTGACTTTTTTATTTTGTTTTTGTATTTGTCTCATTGATTACTCCACAATAGTATTATAATGGTAGATATTATTTATTTTTTATAAATAATTATTTATACCATTATTTTAAAATTGAATAATAATTATAATAAAAGAAAATAATTATTATTTTTTTTTTTTTTTTTTTAAATTTTAATTTTCAAATTATTGAATCTTTTTACTAAGAAAGTATTTTTATAACTGAATTAAAATTATTATATATATTGTAACAATAATTAAAATGGAAACATGATTAAAACTTAGAATTAATAAAAATGAACTGTAAAATAAATAAATGAACCACTACAGTATCACATTTCGGTGTTGCTAGCGTCACAACACAGGGATCGCTATTTTCAGGGATCCCTGGATATAAGATCCCTGGATATAACGATTTAAATACAGGGATGGCTACAGACAGGGATCCCTGGATATAAGAGCCGTCCCTGAATATTATAATCTAAATACAGGGATGACTATTTACAGGGATCCCTCGATATAAGATCCCTGGATAAAACGATCTAAATACAGGGATGGCTACAGACAGGGATCCCTAGATATAAGAGCTGTCCCTGGATATTATGATCTAAATACAGGGATGACTATTTACAGGGATCCCTTGATATAACGATCTAAATACAGGGATGGCTACAGACAGGGATCCCTGAATATACGATCCCTGGATATTCGATCCTTGGATATACGATTCCTGGATATACGTTCACATAAAAAAACCAGTTCGTAGGTTTTACGTCAAAACATTTTCTTTGAACTTTCGTTCGAACTTTTTTGTTCGTTAATTCAGGTGATACATAATTTTCAACATATAGAAATTTATGTTTACTATTTTGCACATTCTCACAAATCTAGGTGTGTGGCTGAGTGGTGGAGTATTTGGACAGCAATTCTAAAGATCGAGGTTCGGCTCCGCAAGCAGGTGCGTGAAGAAAATAAAACAAATTGTTAAATTTAAATACGGTATAATATTAATATAACTATAAATTCAAAAAAATAAATTTTTTTATTAATTAATTTTTGTGATCCCTGGATTTAAGATCCCTGGATATACGATCACACAAAAAAACCAGTTCGTAGGTTTTTCGTCAAAAAATTTTGTTTGAACTTTCGTTCGAACTTTTTTGTTCGTTAGTTCAGGTGATACATAATTTTCAACATACAGAAATTTATATTTATTATTATGCACATTCTCACAAATTTAGGAGTATGGCTGAGTGGTAGAGTAGGTGGACAGCAATGCTAAAGATCGAGGTTCGAATCTCCAAGCGGGTGAGTGGATTTATTATTAAAAATATACCAAATTGTAATTTTTTGTGCATTTTGAGGTGTTATTGCATTAAAAATTTTCACATCCTGATTTTTGATTCAATCGAAGGTTTAACTAAATATTTCATAATTTTGAATTTTTTGAAATGTTATTTTTACTAAGTTCAAGGTGAATTATATTTATTATAATTATTTTTGATTTACAATTATAATAACGAAATATGGTGTTATATAATATCTACACAACACATAGCTTCAGTCTACAGAACGGGTTGTGTAAATTTGTAAAAAAAATTTATAATTTTTAGTTGCTTAAAAAAGCAAAAATGAAAAATGAATCTGGAATATTAGATGTAGATGATATTAAATCAAGCTTACAAACTTTCAATTATTTTAATATTTTTAATATTTTTGAAGTGAAAACTTATTTAGGCGCATTGAATGATTTTTAGGAAGAGGGTAAAAATCTATGTTGGCGTCAGATAAAATGCGACTACGATTTTCTCCGAAAAGACAACCGATTTGGATGAAATTTTGAATCTGGCATTTTTTGCACCCAGAGAATAAAATGACGGAGCGGATTTGCGAAAATAGGTAGAAATGATTAAGTTTCAAATTAAGGTTTATCTTAATCAATCGTTTGTATTTTGTTGATTTAGTATGAATTATTTATATGTATATAAAGTTCTAGTTGATATAAAAAAATAAACAAAACAATAATAAACGAAATATGCGTAATCGACATCGAGAATTCTTATACTTTATTAAAATCGTAATCCAATTACCTTTTTTTTTTTTCGTATGAAATTGTTGATGGAAATACATTTCTTTTAATCATAAGAGGTCCAATATCAGTTGATGGAAATACATTTCTTTTAATCATAAGAGGTGCAATATCAGTACCATTATACTGGTACCTCAAAAATACTGCAGTATTTTCTCACAATATACTGGTACTTCAAATAAATTTACGTACCTGTATACTGGTACTGCAAAAATACTATACAGTATTTCTCACAATATACTGGTACTGCAAAACAATTTCAGTACCAGTATAGTATAGTATACTGGTACTTAAATTTTTTTTTAAGTACCAGTACATTGTGAGAAAATACTGCAGTATTTTTGCAGTACCAGTATACTTGAATTAAAATTTTTTTGCAGTACCAGTATATTGTGAAAATACTGCAGTATTTTTGCAATACACAGTGTCCAATTTTACCTTTTTTTTGGAATTTAATGTTTTGTTATACTGGTACCTCAAAAATACTGCAGTATTTTCTCACAATATACTGGTACTTCAAATAAATTTACGTACCTGTATACTGGTACTGCAAAAATACTATACAGTATTTCTCACAATATATTGGTACTGCAAAAAAATTTCAGTACCAGTATAGTATAGTATACTGGTACTTAAATTTTTTTTTAAGTACCAGTACATTGTGAGAAAATACTGCAGTATTTTTGCAGTACCAGTATACTTGAATTAAATTTTTTTTGCAGTACCAGTATATTGTGAAAATACTGCAGTATTTTTGCAATACACAATGTCCAATTTTACCTTTTTTTTGGAATTTAATGTTTTGTTATTTTTTTGTTTACAAAAATCATACAGAAAAAGGCTTGTACGCCGATAAAAATTTCAATATGAAGAATAATAATATTGGCTGCCGCTTGTTTTACAAACTAAGTTTTTCTTGTACACAGATGAAAAAGCTAAGATTTCTGTTACTCTGGAGTATTATTCATACAAAACCCGTTATGAGGATGAAAAAATTTTTTTATATGAATATGTTAGAAGTACTAAATACAAAATCCGTTATGAGGATAAAAAAAATGTATATGAATGTGTTAGAAGTTTTTTTCTGTAAATACCGTTATGAAAAATAAAAAAAAAATTCATGAATAGAACATTTTCTCCCGTAATTTGATTAGAATACATCAGTTTTTTTTTTATGGTTTTTTTTATTTACGGTGATGATAAGTAAAAGAAACTTCATGAATTGCTAAAATTCCATAAAATAAAATTCCTTTTTAAAAATCAAGAAAAACAAATCTAATTTACTTTTAAACTGAACTTCCAATATTCATAAATAACCGACCTCCAGCGGTGATGATAAGTAACAGAAACTTCATGAAATTTTGATGGCATACAAGTCTGTTTTTAAGAATTTTCTAAGGGCTATAACTTTTGAACGCGCAATTATGAGCAAAAATTTCGAAAAGATTTGAAATCCTGAGATCAAACTGCATATACCGGTGCAAAGATCTAGGTGAATCAAGGTGAATCACTGTGTTTTTAAGTCTATTTTATTTTCTCCATACAAATTGTATGGAGTAATTTTTTTAAGTCCAACTTTAAATTTAAATTTTGATGCCTTTGCCTAAAGGCAGACCCACCAAAATCTGAAAAAGCTCTTTCTAGGTAATGAAAAAAAAAATATGAAAAAAATATATATATATTTCGAATTTTGAAAAATGCGATTAAATTCCAAAAAAAAGGGAAAATTGGACACTGTGCAATATCTGCATATTGTATTCAGTACAAAAATACTTAAATTTAGTCAGCTCTGCTTGTTATTTAGTAATTTTAATTTTTGTTATTTGAATGTTTAACAGAAAAATAGGGATAATATTTATATTTTTTTATATTATTGCATATCTTTTACTGGTGTATTTTAAAAAAATTTGTTCTTTACATTGTATATTTATTTTTAAGTGTGGATGAAGAAATAAAGATTCCTTACTTACTTAATTATTTATTTATAGTGTAAAATTTAAATAACGAATGCATCATTTACTTTATTATTTTCTTGAAGTAGAAGACGCTTTTAGATATTTATATTAAGTTTTGGCGATGTTTACATATATATTACATAATTTTAACAGAACGAGTTTTTAATAATGTGTATATAACAAATTTGTTTCTGGTTAGCTTTTAAAACAGTGTTCGTCAAGCCGAGTAAAATCGGTGTTTAGTATCAAGCTCATCGTTGAAAATTTTTTGCAGAAAAATTTAACGTTTTTTTTTATTTTTAATTGAGAACACAAAATTCTGAAGCAATTTTATTTTGTTGTTGACTTTGATTTAATAATCTGAATAAAAATTAAAGTTTTACGAAAAAGTGTATAGCAATAATATAATATAGATTTATTTTTAACATGCTTCCAAGATGTACATATATACCATAACATATTAAATTTCTTCTCATTAATAAAAAGGGCTTTTTTTTATTGCTTCCTTATGTAAGAAGCTTTATTTGTTTTATATATAGAAGAAATATTATATTTTTATCCTTTATTTACTTTCACCTTTTCGCAAGGAAAATAAAAACAATCTGTGTCAACAAAAAAAAAAAAAATAAAAAAAAAACCAAAATACACTTATATAGCTGAAAATTTTTATTTTTTTTATTTATTTTATATAACTTTAACTTTTAATTTTGTATTTTGTGAGCAGTTGTTTCAACATGTCATCAGTATTCTGTACAGAAGACTATATGTACACCAAATTAATGTGAATTATTTGAGCTGTAGTAAAAAAATAAATTCTGATTGACACCTGATTTTTAATAACTTTGTTTGTTTATGTGTTTTAAGGCATCATAGGCTTATGCCACGATTAACATGTTCTTGATCAAAAACATGTTAATTTTATGTTTTTGAAGTAGTTTTCCTATAGTAATAAAAACAGAAACAAGAACATGTTCTTGCGAAAACATGTTGTTATTAAGGGATGGGTCGAGTAATTTTTACAAATATTTCGTGAGGCAATATGTAGAAGCCATTAATGTTCACTGGAGTATCATTTTTGACGTTGGTTTTGAAAATTTTTAGGCGTATTTATTTGTAAACAAATGAAAAAAAAGTTTGTTATTGTTTTTTATTTTGAATTTGAATTGAATTTGTAGGTATATTGTATTGTTTACTTTTGTTTTTAAACTTGAGAAAAAAAAAAACAGATGTTTATCTGTTTTGTGAAACACATTAAGGTAGTCTGTTCGGTCGATTTTAATAACATGTTTTTGTGCTCAAGAACATGTTTTTCGAGTTCAGTTTGTCAAAGGCATTACTTATGTTCTGTTTATAATTTTAATAGTTTAATACAGGGGTGGCCAACTTAAAAGATCTGCGGGCCACTTTGGAAATGCATCCTAACTCTGCGGGCTCCATATTAAATTGTATATCCTCATATTAGATACTCTATAGACATTTTTTGGAATGAAAAATTGAAACATAATGAGTTAATATTATTGTGCTTACTTTTATTCTTACATGTAAACATAGATAATATAACAACAATGATACTAATTGCTCCAAATTACAAAAAAAAAGTTACTTAACAAGCTCATGAATAAAACAGGCAATATGTGTCATATATTCGCAAAAATATTATTTTGAAATCAAAGTCAATGTTTTCTCATAATTTCGACATTAACAATGTATTTTTTATTTTAAAAAAAAACAAGACAAACACTTAATTCAAGTGAACAAATCGAAAAATTGAGACAAATTCCAGTCCGAGAAGGCAATCGAACCCACGAGCGAACACGCCCTAGGATAATGGCAATACCACTGCAGCAAGACAACCGACATTAATACATTATACTACTTTGGCCATTTTTTTAATAAATAATTTTGTAAAGTTGTAATGAATCTCGCGGGTCGGAAAAATATTCAAGGCCACCTCTGGCTTAACATAATATGTAAAAAAAAAATTTAAATAATTATTTTAATGAAATTTTTTGTTGAAAATTAGATGTTGGATATCCAATAAACGAACATTTGAATAGTAAGATTATGGCAACAATTAACACATACTTCGATTATTAGTTTTAACATTACGAACGAACCATTTTGGTATTTTGAATTAAATAAGAATTGATGCCAAATAAAGAAGATTAATAAATGAGTTTTAATATTTAATTACAATTAAATAATTACAGGTATTCAATATTAGATGACAACAATTTTTTTCAAAAAAATATTGTTTTTATAAAAATAAAAAAAATCTGAAAATTTTGTCCATATTATAACATTAAAATATTATAGTCTTTTCGTTATCGCACAACACAAAACAAATAAAAATACATAATGGCAAAAGAATTATTATAATTTATTGGTTGAAAAAAAAGCAGAAAATAAAAAAAAACAAATTCTATTAAAAGATAATTATAATATGAGAAGGTAAAAATTAAACATTAAAATAAAATAAAAAAAAATAAAATTATTATCAAAATTTATTGCTTCCTTTGGGGTTGTAAAAAAAAAAAATGTTTATTATTTTTTGTTAATAAAAAATAAATTATGCAAAATTATTATGTTCCATCATATCATCAAAAAATATTAAAAACAATTTTTTTTTTTTTTTTTCGCAAACATTTTTCGATTAAATTATTAAACGAAATTAGTCATTTATTAAGTATTTATATATAATTATTGTAAAAAAAAAACTGAGGAAAATTGGACATAATTTTTCGAAAATGTAAATCTCAATTATATTTTTTTCATAATAAAGTTATCTGTAGGGGTGTCTGGACAATTCATCGTAAACAATTCACCGTAAGACAATTCACCGTAAACAATTCACCGTATGGACAATTCATCGTATGAACAATTCATCGTATGAAGAATTCACCGTATGGACAATTCACCGTATGGACAATTCACCGTATGGTTAATTCACCGTATGGACAATTCACCGTATGGTTAATTCACCGTATGGACAATTCACCGTATGGTTAATTCACCGTATGGAGAATTCACCGTATAAATAAGAATAATGTTTCCATGTACGGTCTTCTTGGAAAAATGACTTTGCCATTAATGCTTTACGTTAAATAATTAAACAAAAACTGTAGCCTACGTGTTTTCTTTCTTAACAATTCACCGTAAACAATTCACCGTAAGACAATTCACCGAAACAATTCACGTTATGGACAATTCACCGTATGGACAATTCATCGTATGTACTAACTATTTTATGTTTAATTTGATCATTTAAATTTAAGAAATAAAAAATAAAAATATTAACAAAAACCAAAAAAAAAAAAAAAAAAAAAAACTAAATGAACAAAAAAAGTGATCGGTAACGTAGATAGATCGTCTCCTCGTGGTACTGACTGGGTAAAGCTAAATGATTTACCTAAAATTTAAAAACAACTGTAAAATTTTAGAAAAATTTTTTCACCGTATGGACAATTCACCGTATGGACAATTCACCGTATGAATAATTCATCGCAAAGAAAATTATTATTCATACGGTGAATTGTCCATACGGTGAATTGTCCATACGGTGAATTGTCCATACGGTGAATTATCCATACGTTGAATTGTCCATACGGTGAATTGTTCATACGATGAATTGTTCATACGATGAATTGCCATACGGTGAATTGTCCATACGGTGAATTGTCTTACGGTGAATTGTCTTACGGTGAACTGTCCGTAATGCAAGCTAAATGTTTTACCTAAAATTTAAAAACAACTGTAAAATTTTAGAAAAAATATTTCACCGTATGGACAATTCACCGTATGGACAATTCACCGTATGAATAATTCATACGGTGAATTGTCCATACGGTGAATTGTCCATACGGTGAATTGTCCATACGGTGAATTGTCCATACGGTGAATTATCCATACGGTGAATTGTCCATACGGTGAATTGTTCATACGATGAATTGTTCATACGATGAATTGTCCATACGGTGAATTGTCCATACGGTGAATTGTCTTACGGTGAATTGTCTTACGGTGAATTGTTTACGGTGAACTGTCCGTAATGCATCTATAGGTAGGTAGTTATGAATAATAATAAATTATTTCAAAGAGTTGGAATAATATAAAGTAGTCATAGATATTAAATGTATAGTATTAATTACCGCATTAATTTATAGTTGTAAGTTTTTTAGTTTAACCCTTAAGTTTTGAAAAGTAGATGTGTCAAAAGTATCTTTTTGGAGCTAATGAATCTTCACAGAATGTCGAGTTAAGAAAACACGACTGCTCGGTTTGACCGACACTTTATTTTTGTCCCTTCTTTTTCTAATGCCACTATTTATATCATAAGATAACCTTAGCATACATAGCTTACATATAGCTTACATTCTACACAGAAAAAAAAGAGTAGCCTTTTTATCTAAACTTCAAATAAAATCATCTAATGTTTGTGATTGAATTTTAGCCATTTAAACTGTTTAATTGCGCCAGCTATTCTTAATTAAATGATTTGCTACAAATCGTAATTATTTGATTCATTTACTAATTTAAATGAAATATCTAATTTGCATTATCCGTTTTTGACACCTCAAATACAAAAAACAACTCAAATGTTTTTTTTGATTTTTTTTTGGTTTTTTTTTAATTTTTTTTTTTAACTTTTTTGGTTTTTTTTTTTCTTTTTTTCTTTTTTTTTAAACTTTTTTGGTTGGTCACACATCTAAGTACTATTCACTACGAGACATTGCTTTTTTTTTTTTTTAGCTTTTTTGGTCGGTTATCCATCTAAGTTCTATCACAACGAGGCGTTGCTTAACCGTTTTGTTCAATGTTATGAATTCTTCCACTGAGCTATGTCAGTGATATACAACAATGTATTAATAGACAATAGACAGTTTCTATGAAAACTTTCTACAATTGTCAAAGAATGTTACTGTACAATTCTACTATTTTTGTAGTTGATATATTGAAATATTTATTTCAAATCCAATAATTAAATTTGCTGAATCACATAATGTTTAGATAATTTCAATATTTAGCTTGATTTTAGTTTTAACAAATTTGTTTTAATATTTCAAATAAATGAATTGTTAAAAACAACTATTGAATTCATTAATTCTTTCAGTTAATTATTTGTATTTTAAAACTTAAATCAATGAATTTTCATTAGAAAAATCATTTAGTTTTGATTTTTTTTCAACTATTGAATTAATTAATTTGTTTAAAACATTAATTAAATTAAAGAAAGCTGATTTATTTAATTATGTTTAGTCAATTATTTTAATTTATTTTTTTCTGTGTACAATTACCTAGTTTACATGATAGTCCAACCGTGGTTGAGTCGAAACGTGGTTGAAAAGAGGTCAGCTGTTTACATTATGTAGTCGAACTGAGAACATAAAAAAGAAAGAAAAAAGAAATAAAACAAACAGCTCTTCCTTACTTTTAACAGGGTTAACCATTTACATGGAAAGAGTTAACTTAACCGAGCGAATTTTTTGGGTCAGGTTAACACTATTTAAACTCCAACCACCGTTTACATGTAGTTGAACCCTAGTTGAACCCAGTTTCAACTCTCCATTTAAATAAGGTATTATGACAAACTTAGGCTACAATTATCATATACTTAACATATGTAACTATAGGCATGACGTAACTCGTCGCTTTTTTTAGTGATTCAAATGATTGCTTGTGATAGTCGTCATAAAAAGCGATGTGTGTCATACTTATAGAAAAAAATGTAATCTTGTGGCGACTCGGCAATAAAACCGCACGCGTTCCGTGCTTTAAACGACTTGCCGAGTCTTTTTTGTGCCGACAGAAATTGTGTGTGTCATCATACTTATAGAAAACAGTGTCAACATGTGCCGAATCGTCCGCCGACTCGGCACAAACCGCTGTGTGTGTCATAGTACTTAATGTTATAGCAACACATTTTTTTGATATATATAGTCTTTCAGAAATAAGTATTAGGAATTATTTGAGGTTTTTAATATCGATAGGTTCTGTTGTGGGTACACTGGTGAACGTAGACTATAAAATATAAAATATACTTATTAACAATATTAATTATTATGGCAGTTTAGAAGAAGAAGTTTTTTAATTATACTTCAAGAGCCGTTAACGTATATAACACAAAAATATATACATTTATTCCACGGTTATATAAATTAAATTATTTAAAAAAGTGTAAAAAAAAAAAATTAAACTGTCTCGACATTCGTGATGAATTTCTTTTCAAATTGGATTAAAAACCATAAAATTAACTTAGGGTTAATTACTAAAAAAAAAAAAGTATAAGAAAATCTTATATACATATAAAATGAATTATAAAAAATGAAATGCAAAATATTAAAAAAAAAAAAATTATATGGGGTGAATGAAACTATGTACTTAATTTCGTCGGCAAAATTTACATAGTGAATAAATGCAAAAGTATGTAACTTAAAAACGTAGTAATAAGGAAAACTAAGTTTATTCAATTAAATTCAATTCAATTATTTATTTATCCTCAAAAAATTTACAATAATTTTTATATACATAATTAAGAAAACTGAATTCTAAAAGATAAGGATGGTGTAAGTCCTATACAACTAATTAAGCATAACTAATTACATAATTCTCATCGACGAATCAGATTCAATTTCTAAACAATTATAATAAACTTAGAATAAAAACTCATCTTGTACTAAATTAAAAAAAAAATTTCAACGATCTTATGATTATTTTAGTAACTTAATTAAATTTTGGAGTTGGGCGTTCTTCCGATATTAAACTAAAAATGAAAAATATGGGGCTCTGTGAACTGATTCGTCACGAATTCAATATAATGTAAAGTTATAATGAAATTTATAATTCTAAATTCATATTATTAATCGGCCCAGGAAGTAATTTATTAGACTGCCCCGCAACTAACTCATTATAAATGAATGTAAAATCTCAACAAAATATTTTTGATATGTTATAAACTACTTCTTTCTTAAATCATAATATACTGAGTTAATTAATTTTAATTAGTTTTTTCAACAATCCGATTTGAGGACTATTCACGTTTTTACGATGCTATGATACCACACTTGACATACCTAAATCTGTCTTAATTAAAAATTATGGAAACTTAAGTGAATCATAGAAAATTATGGTAACTTATGGAAACTTAAGTATATATATATATATATATATATATATATATATGTACTAGTCGAAATACCCGGCTTCGCACGGTAGTTCCGAACTTATATTTATATCAAAACACTTTAATCCAAATTTTGTGCACTAAAAAAACAGAATTTCAAAATTTGTTAAATATCCACTTCCCTGGTGCCTTAACACATCCAGTCTTCTAAATAGTCGATTCGGGTCCAACGCTATAATATTTTATCGGAATATACCTAAATTTCATTTTTTGCACTAAAAAAAACAGAATTTCAAAATTTGTTAAATAGCCACTTCCCCGGTGCCTTAACACATCCAGTCTCCAAAATAGTCGATTCGGGTCCAACGCTATAATAAATACCTAAATTGCAAAACCGCCCCCCGTCGGTCCCTCGGATCAAAAATATAACCAATCGGGTCTCTAGGCTCCTTATTTCCAAAATTTTAAAATTTCGAAATTTGTTGTATAGCCCCAATTGAGCCCTGGGACGGTCGGGGGCCTGTTAACATCCAGTTTTTTAAATAGGCTTTTCGGGTCCAACGCTTTATCGGAATATACCTAAATTGCAAAACCGGCTTCTAAGGTAGCCCCCCGGCCGGGGCTTCGGATCGAAATTTCTAGTATCCTATAACCGTCTCAGGTCCCAGTGCTACTTAACTTCAAAATTTCAAAATTTCGAATTTTGTTGTATAGCCCCCACAATTGAGCCTTGGGACAACAGTTGGGGGCCTCTCGACATCCAGTTTTTTAAATAAGGTTTTCGGGTCCAACGCTACTATATTTTATTGGAATATACCTAAATTTCAAAACCGGCTTCTAAGGTAGCCCCTCCGCCGGGGCCTCGGATCAAAATTTCTAGTACCCTTTAACCATCTCGGGCCCCAATGATACTTAAGTTCAAAATTTCAGCCAAATCGGTCCAGCGGTTTAGGCGTGATTGAGGACAGAGGACAGAGGACAGAGAACAGAGAATTTTCATTTTTATTTATTAGAAGATTATAATAATGTTGAAATAATAAGAAATTTTAATTTCTATGGGTCAGTCACATGACATCATTAACAAATCTATATAATCACCCTTCTGTATGTTTCAATTGAAATTAATAATAAGTTCTTCGATTTGTATATTCGTTTTTTGGGTAAAATATAATAATATCAATTTTATTTATTTTCTTGGAAATTAAATAGTGTAGGTATATATAACAATTTTATGATCTATTGAATAATTTATGTTATGTTTGTGAGATTTTGTATGTTAACTACCTACATACATAGATTTTAATACCAAAAATAATTTTGATAGTAGGAAATTTTTAAATTATCATCGCCAACACACTCTCCAGGTACAGAAGACAAGATATTATTTGCTAAATAAAGTATTTTAATAAAAAATTAATAGTTGTATGTACCTATAACATAAATATAAATATTCTAACAGTATTCTTATACCTCTCGGCAGAAGAACACATATTCGGTCTTTTGAGTCTAAAATAATTAATAAAACACAAAAATTTCTAAAGTTATTTTAACAAAAGAAAAAAAAAAAAAAAAGAAAAAAATATCAGAAACACGTTTTTCAATTGTATAGAAATAGAATTTGTAAACTACTTAATTTTTTTTCTTAATTAATTTTTTTTGTAATTTTTGATTTTTTGCAATTTTGATTCTACATCTATAAACCATATAAACTTAGGTTAAAATACGATGGGAGAGGGTGATCCCCCTGATCTGGGGGATTTGGGGAAAAAGAAAAAACCACAGTTTTCCGATCACCAAATTCAAATTAACACCAGCATTAAATTGTTGAACAACACAGAATGTGCCAAGATTCTTATTATTTCACGAACAGATCCAGGCAAAGACATGAATACCGTTTCACCTTTCTTGATTCAAAGAGTAATCAAAGGTGTAGCAGGTGAAATTGATAGCAGTAAGAAATTATTGAACGGAACTGTGTTAGTCAAAACGAAAAATTATTTACAAGCCGAAAAATTAATACAATTAACAAGAATGGATTATACTATAAACATTAAAGTGGAAGAACATCGAACACTAAATTATGTAAGAGGAGTGTTATTCTGCCCAGAATTTAAATACATTAATGATGAAGAGATTCTAATCGAAATGGAAGATCAAAATGTGACAGGAATAAAAAGATTCAAAAAAAAAATTAATAATCAAGAAGAAGATAGTGGATTATATACAATCACATTCTCAACAACAGAATTACCCAATTATGTCAAAATTGGATTCCAAAGGTATGAAATTCGCCCCTATATTCCATCACCATTCCGTTGCCAAAAATGTTTACATTTCAACCATTCAGCTGAAAAATGTAAAAAAATAAATAAAATTTGTCCAAATTGTGCTGATGAATACCATTTACAAAACGACAACGATAAATGTCAAAAGGAAACTAAATGTGCTACTTGCGAAGGAGAACATCATACATTTGATAGAAATTGTCCACGTTATAAGAGAGAAAAAGAAATCAAGGCAATTCAAATATATGAAAAAATTGATGCCAAAGAAGCAATAAAACGCTATAACTCGCGTAATCCCCTTCCTAAATTATTTTCGAATGTAGTAGGAAAAAACAAGGAATGTCAATGTAAATGCTATTGCAAAGAGAGAAACAAAGAAGACACAACCGTCAACCCAACAACACAAGCAACAACATCAACTAAGGGCTCAGCAAGCACATCTAAAGCAAAACTATCAGCAACATACGAAACAACCCAGGGTTCAGCAAACACATCCAAAGCAAAACCACCAGAACCAACATACCAAACAAAACTCCTAGCAAATAATAAAACAATTTTTTCAAAAAATCTTAACAACAAACAAAAAAGAGAGCTAAAAAAAAATCAACTAGACAAAAATAAGAAATATAAGAAAGACAAAACAGAAAATAACACACTAGGTAATTCTACTAAATTTAATATAAGTTCTGAAAGTTTGATAGATGATGAAACATCATCAAATATGGATTACAATGATGACTAATATAATACAATGGAATTGTTGCGTTTTTTATAACCACTTTAACGAATTCACTATATTAATCAATAAATATAATACCTTTATTTTTTGTGTACAGGAAACAAAATTCAAAGCTAACCATAAACCAAAAATTAGAAATTATAATGTCTTTTCTAAAAATTTAGATACTCCAATTATCCAATTATAGCTGCGAATAGGGATCGCAATACCGGGATCCCGGGATACCGGGATCCCGGTATTTCGGAAAAAACCAATGAAAATCAATACCGGTATTATATTTGTCAAAACCGGTATTTCGGTATTTAAATTTTTTTCTGAGGATTTATTATTCAATATTTTTTTGATATTTTTAGTAGAGACACATTTTCCGCACTGAGGGCTCTTAATATAGTCCAAGAGCTCGCAACGTAAGAATTCACGTGATTTTAGCAAGGCTCATTTTGTAATATAATGTCCCATACTACGGTGCAGGACGCATAAAGGTAGTCTGGCTGTCAGACGACGTTGCGTTTACCCGTGGGAGCAGAACCAAGTAGGTAAAAAAAATGCAAAATTACATGAAAAAAACAAATTAAAAATGGCATAGGTCTGGCATCCATTTAGCAACGGTATTTCCGTCTGGCAAATTGAATGTAGTATATATAAGATCCAATCTATAACATATAAAAATTTCAGTCTTGCTAAAATGACGTGAAATTGAAGTTTTTTTTTGTTATAAATCAAGGTCTGGCACGGTCTTAACAACTCCGAAGCCGTCTGGCAATGATGCATTAACATTTCATATAATAAGCACAAACAAGTGACATAACTAGAAATCGTGCTATTATCACGTAATTTTGCATTTTTTCTTTGACCTACCTGGATCTGCTCCCACGGGTAAACGCAACGTCATCTGACAGCCAGACTACCCTTATGAGTCCTGCACCGTAGCATTTAACAATATTTTAAAAAATGAGCCTTGCTAAAATCACGTGCCAAAAACGTTGCGAGCTCTTAGACTAATAGTTTGTTGTTTGTAGTTGCATTTGTATTTACTTAAATATTTTAACAATTCTGCTGATTTAGTGTGAAAGTATTTTTTTTAAATTATTGGAGGTTGCAATTAGCAGTGGGTATGTTTTTTATTAATTAAATATTTTTTTTTTTCAGTTTTATAATAATTATTATAGGTATTTTTTATTTTGAGGAATATTATTTTTTGGAATACCGGTATTAAAACCGGGATCCCGGTATCAGTAAAGTTCAATACCGAAATACCGGTATTGGTTTTTTTTGCTTTTTTTGCAATCCCTAGCTGCGAAGAAGTTCTTATAAATACCCACCTACAAGTAGTAGCAGTAAAAGTTTTTTATCCAATTAAATTAATAATTTGTAATATCTATTTACCCCCCAATGAAAAAATTTCGGAAAACGAAATGCAATACATAATAAATCAATTTGACTGTCAATATTTAATATTAGGTGATTTTAATTGCAACAATTTTTTATGGGGATCTGACAAAATTGATACGAGGGGCAAAAGAATGGAAAATCTAATAAACAATAATAACCTAGCAATCCTAAATAAAGGAAACGCTACACATTTCAGTTCGGCATACAAATCTTTTAGTGCAATAGACCTTACAATAGCAAGTCCAAATATTCTTCACTATTTTGACTGGTATGTAGAAGATGATTTACATTGTAGTGATCATTTTCCAATTATTTTGCCCCTAATAAATCCAATAAAACATAACCCAAAAACAAATAAATGGAATTTAAAATCAGTTAACTGGAATGACTTTAGAGAAAAACTTAATCTAAGATATACAAAATTTAGAGATATAAATACATATGAAAATTATATAACTTCCAATATTATAGAATCAGCAGAGAAAGTTATTCCTTACCAATCCGTAATCAATTATAAAAAAAAAGTTCCCTGGTGGGACAAAGAAATTGCCATATCTATCAAAAATAGAAAATTTCTGTTCAGGAAATTCAAGAATTCTCTAGACCTGAATGACTACCAAAAATTTGTTGTAGCAAAATATAGTTCTAGAAAATTGATCAGGGAAAAAAAAAAAGAACACTGGATTAAATTTGTTGATTCTATCAACAGCAACACTCCAGCATCCAAGGTATTTGAAAAAATTAGACAAGTAAGTGGAAAATATAAAAATCATGATATACCAACTATTATCAAAGACAATAAAATCATTACTGATAGATCTGAAATAGCAGAAATTATAGCAGAACACTTTAGGAAAGTCTCTAGCTCAGATAATTACACTGACATTTTAAAAAAAAATAAGCATAAAATTGAACAAACACAATTACATATACAAGAAGATCACTCCGAACCTTATAACCAAAAATTTTCAATAACTGAATTAGAAAATGCCCTCAAAGATTGTACTGGAAGTTCGCCAGGACCAGACAATATACATTACGACATGATCAAACAATTCAATCAAGAACAACTAAATATCCTGTTACAATTCTATAATGAAATATATACTAAAGGAACGCTACCTGATAATTGGAGAAATGCAAATCTAATTCCTATACTTAAACCTGGAAAAGACCCTAAAATACCAACAAATTATCGTCCAATATCTTTAACAAATTGCTTGTGTAAGCTTTTAGAAAGGATGATTTCAAAAAGATTAGTGTGGACCTTGGAAAATAGAAAGTTAATTTCAATTTTTCAATCAGGATTTAGAAAACATCGAAGCACGCTGGATAATCTGTCTTATTTGGAATCTCAAATAATGACTGCATTTTCTACCAAAAAATTCCTTATATCAGTCTTTTTCGATTTGGAAAAGGCTTACGATATGGTGTGGAAAAGACAAATTCTACAAGAATTACGATCCATGGGTTTCAAGGGAAATATATTAAAATTTATCCAAAACTTTTTAGATAAAAGAAGAGCGTGGGTCGTCCTGGGAAACATATCATCGAGTGAAAAATATTTTGAAAACGGAATCCCTCAAGGATCGGTATTAAGTGTAATCCTATTTATTATAGCTATAAACAGCATTATAAAATTTATAAAAAACCCAATAAAATATGTTAGTTTTGCAGACGACTTAGCCATTTTTGCAACAGGCAAAAATCCGAATAAAATTAAAATAAAAATACAATCTTGTTTGAATTCGCTTTCTAGGTGGTGTGATAAAACTGGTTTTAAATTCTCACAAACAAAAACAGTTGCGATGTTGTTCACTAAAAAGAGAAAATTCAATTATCCCGACATTTACTTAAAAGACACAAAACTTGAATATGTTAAGGAACACAAATTCTTAGGTCTAGTTTTTGATCAAAAATTAAAATGGACCAAACATATTAAAATCATCAAGGCAAAGGCCACACAAAATCTAAATATTCTAAAAATTCTATCAAAAACAACTTATGGTTCAGATCGAAGACTCCTTCTAAGATTACTCAATATGTTAGTTATTTCAGTAATAGATTATGCCTCATTTTTATATGAAACAGCTCCAAAAAATCAAATTAAATCTCTAGATTCGATATTAAATACGGGCATACGAATCGCTACCGGAGCTTTCCGTACAAGCCCAATAGATAGTTTATTAATTGAAGTGAACCAGCCACCCTTACAACTAAGGAGAAAAAAATTAGCAATCCAGTATGGATTAAAAACCCTTTCCTTCCAAGAACATCCCTTAAATGAGTTAAATTATAATGAAAAATTAGTTACAAAACTCAGTGGCTATAAATTAAATTAACAACCATTTAATGTAAGAGTCAAAAAATTAATTGAAGAAGTAACCGACCCCACCTCAATGAAAATAGAAACTCAAAAATTCCAAAAAACTCCACCATGGATATTAAATTCAATTGACATAGACATTTCAATGAATAAAAACAGAAAGAACTCAACTAACACAGTCATATTCAAAAAGCTATTTACAGAAAAAACAATGACTAAATATAAAAACTATAAACTTTTTTATACTGACGGAAGCATTATAAACGACGAAACAGGATGTGCATTCTTTTGCGAAGGAATTGAAAGAAAATTTCATTTAGCACCAAATACCAGCATATTTACTGCAGAACTTTTTGCTATTCTCCAAGTAGTCTTATATATTGATTCTAACTTCAAGGAAACAAAATGTCTAATTTGTACAGATTCATTAAGTGGGTTACAAGCATTAGAACATTTGTACTCTACAAATCCTCTAATCCAAAAAATCAGGGAAAAAATAGAGCTAAGTAGCAATTTCATATCCTTCTTATGGATTCCTGGTCACTCAGGTATTTCAGGAAATGAGAAAGCTGATGAATTAGCGAAACTAGCAGTTAATGAAGAATTATACAAAAACTATACCTTTCTTTACAAAGATTTTAAATTCAAAGTAAATTCCATCATTATAAAAGAATTTCAAAACTTTTGGAATTCAATAACTAACAATAAACTTAAGGTAATAAAACCGGACATTGGAAAATGGAAAACATTAGATACTCTTCGTAGAAAAGAATCCGTTAAGATTACTAGATTACGAATAGGGCACTCAAAACTAACCCACGCACACCTCTTTGATCCACATAATCTCATACCGCCCTTATGTCCTTGCAACTTAAAAAATTTTACACCCATAACAATAAGACACATTTTTGAAGACTGTTTACTTTACACAAGGGAAAGGAATTATTTTAAAATCAATTTACAAAGCCTGTCACAGGACTCAGAAGACAATTATATTAATATCATAAATTTCCTAAAAGAAATTAAAATTTTAGAACTTATATAAAAAATTTATCTACTAAATTTGAAAGATTTATGAGTTATCAAAAAGATTGAAAATGAATTATTTATTTATTTATTTTAATTTTTTATTTTTTTTCTCTATTTTATTTGTTGGAAAAAGATTGTAACTATAGGAAAATTTTATGTTAAAATTATTATGAAAATTATTATATTATCAGGAAAAATACTATTTTATTCTTAATTTAACTATTAATGAAAATAAATAAGTACTATTTATTATATTGTATTGTAAAAATATAGCATCTAAGAGAAGAAAAAAAAAAAAAGAAGATAACACGGGCTTTATAAAACCTACAAGTGTTGTAAGCCCTACAAATAAATTTCTAATAATAATAATAAATATTCTAATAGTTGTGTAGTCGCCACACTTGATTTAAATGGCGACCAATTTTAAATAATATTTTAAGTAAACAAAAGTATTAAAAAAGTTTTTTTTTTATTACATGTATCTTTAATATAAAAAAAATAAAAATAAAAAAAAAAGGTTATCATGGTACAACTTTTAATTAAATTGACAATTCAAACAGAAAAAGTTTTAACAAAATTAAAAAAGTAAAAATTATTTGAATATACACACACTACTGTTAAAAAAAAAAAAAAATAAAAAAATTTTAATCTGAGTAATCGTACAAAAACAAAATTTTGTAACAAAAAACCATAAGAGTGACACCACATATAGTGAAACTTTATTTTCAGAGCTAAATGTCTCCACCAATTAATCTTTTTTTACTATTCCGGATACAAATTACAAACAAAAATATCTACATACATATATTATTTTTTATTATACGATATTATAATTTTTATTTTTTTTTCATCCTAAAATTTTGGGATAAATATTTTTGATTGTTCAGGCTAAATATAATACTAATTGACCATATTCAGGAATTTACATAATAAAATAAAATAAAAGTATAATAGGTAGATAAATACTGTTGCATAAAAAATAAAGCATTATTATATAAAAATCTTAATTTGTTCGACGAATCCAAATGAACTTATTATTAATTAATTATTATTTAAAATTAATTTATTGAAAAAAAAAATATTGGTTCCACATTGGAAAGAAGGAAGGTCATAACAGAAAAACATAAATTCGATTACACTTTGTAAAAGGAACATAAAATATAAACTTAAAGGGACTTAAATACAATTAACTTCATGTTTAGTTAAAAGAAAAATTAAAAAAAATTACAAATTCTTTGTTTAAAATCCAGAACATCTTATCTGCAAAAACTTAGTTTTTGTAAAGAAGTAGTTAAAGCGAAATAAAACTTTTTTTCTAAATTACAATAAATGTAAGTATTTATTAAAAATTTTACTTTTTTTTAAGAAATTGAGTTTCAGTTTTTTGTTCATAAATTATCAAATTATTCCTTAAAATTTTTGTTATTTGAATAAGAAACAAATAAGACATTTTCAAAAAATTTAACTTACGACGTTCGTCGAATGTCTATAACTTCTTAACAACAGATTGTCATAGAAGGACAAGGATGAAAATTAACAACTTAAATAAAGAAGCAACTTTAAAATGTTTTCTCAATTGAGTCTTCATCATCATTTAAGACGTTTTGGCTTTTGAACACAGAATTTGATCATCAAATTAAAAACATCTAATAGTCATAATGCCAATTGACGTCGAAGATAAAGTAAAAAAAATATTAATTCCTACCTTTTTGCGTTAAAATGTATAAAAAAAGCAAGAATGTTTAAAAGGGATAAAGAGAAAGAATAGAATATCTGAAAATGATTAGACGATATAGAAAATTATTGATTTCTTTTTGATGGGTCGTTAAATTCTAATGCAGTTGTGAAAGCAAGAATACTCACAACAACTGAGTTAGTTTACCTATTTATTATACATATATATTTGTAATTTATAATATAGTAAAAGTTTATTAAAGCAGAAAAAATGATGATTTAATAGTTTTAATAAATTAATTTTTTTTTTTAATTTAAATTGGTATAATTTTACCTAATTGCTATTTTTTTCCCCATGTAATGAACAAATTAAATATATATTTTCATTCTAAAAACAAGTTTTTTTTTATATAAACTAGGTAGATTTTTTATTATTTATAGTACCGAGTAAGAATGTCACACAAAACAATATATATATTAATATTTTTTAATGCGTAGGGGATCGTTATGTTGTATTTAGTGCTATAGAATTTAGATCACTAAATGGAGTATTATATGCGTCAATACACATGCAATCATTTAGATGAATCTGCGTAAATAATGAAATCATTTAGATGCATCAGCGTATATAATGAAAAAATTTAGATGCATCAGCGTAAATAATGAAATCATTTAGATGTTTCGTATTGAATATTACGTAATACCTAAACAAACATAATATCTCTCACAATATTTCAATACAGCCAAATACAAAAAAAAAATGAGAAAAAATGAGAACTACGTAATTCATACACAAAATTAATATCACTGACACTCACAAAGAAATTAAAATAAAATTAACAAGTAACATTTCACTTTTTTTCTTTTATATCTAAAAGAAAGAGAAATTAAAATAAAATTAAATTTGGAACATGTCCCTTTTTTTCTTTTATCTCTAAAAGAAAGAGAAATTAAAATAAAATTAACGTGGAAAATTTCCCTTTTTTTCTTTTATCTCTAAAAGAAAGAGAAATTAAAATAAAATTAACGTGGAACATTTCCCTTTTTTGAGGACACAATTCTTATTAACTCGTAAAGTAATTTGTCTGTATATATATTTCTTTACTATTTTCGACACTTTCGTAGACCCACTTTTCGTCATCACAGCGAGCTGAAATTTGGCACACAGGTTCATGTCGTGTGACAATTGAAGCTATCAAAATTTGAAGCGGAAATTTCCATGGAAAACCCGGAAAATCGGGTTGAAAATTTGGTACAAATTTGAGTAGTGATAAATCCGTTTTAGGAAAAATGCAAAGTTTTCTGATTTTTCCGAAAATATTTTCCGGAATTTTCCGACTTTTCCGGACAATTTTCCGGTAAAAAAGTTTTCTAAATTATGCAGGTTCAAGTTCCCTATCAACTGGCATCATTACTTTCTCTCCGACAATGGTGAAAACTTGCAGAAAAAATCGAAGAAAATTCATGTAAAACGCTTTTCCGGAGTTTTCCCGACCAAGGAAGCATTTGAGCGTTTTGCAACCTGAGACAAAGTTGTAGAGCGAAATGAGTTGCATAAAGTTGCTTTTGCAGAAAACTCCATGGAAAACCCGAAAAAGCGGAAAAATCATCGGAAAAATTTTCATCGATATGATTAGTCATAAAATGGTTTTCAAACATCCATGCAGCACATAATAACAATTTAGTTAACGTGAAAAAGGCAGAAAATAAAAATAAGTTAAAAACGAGTTTTCCAAAAAACTGAGGCCAGGCCGCATGAAAAAGTAGAAAATAACTTTTTCTTCACACACAGAGGTGGACTCAGATTTTTTGATTGGGACATTTCTCTTGAATATTCTTTCTCTTCATGAATCAAATCACTTACTTACGTCCCAATCAACAAATCTGAGTCCACCTCTGTGTGTGAAGAAAAAGTTATTTTCTACTTTTTTATGCGGCCTGGCCTCAGTTTTTTGGAAAACTCGTTTTTAACTTATTTTTTTCCTTTTTTATTATAAATTATCTCTATATTCTCTCTTTGCAACTACCTCTCCCCTACGCATTAAAGCAGTATATAAGATATGTTAACAAAATTTGTTATAACAACTCGTTGTCTATACACACAAACACATAGAGACTTGTCAATATTATATCACTCGACCTTCGGTCTCGTGATATAATTTCGACTCGTGTCTATGTGTTTGTGTGTATAGACACCTCGTAAAATTTAGTTAACATATATTATTTATAACCTACTATTTTTTAATTAGTTTGAAAATAATTCTATCATAAGATCGTTCCTACAAATGTTTGTCCGCAAAGTCAAAATTGACGCAATCCCTGGTATCCAACCAACACCACATCGCTTTGTCGTCGATGACAATGCACTTTGACATCACACACTCACACTCACACACACACACACTCACACAAACACTCACACACACACTCACACACACACTCATCCTCGCACTCACACACTCATTCACATATAAAGCTTTTATAGTGAAAAACTTAGTTTTTACGGGGTGATTTTTAACAATCTCTATTCATAATGAAAATGGAATTTAAAAATTATTTCTATATGGATTCCCCTGTGTATAAGAACGTACTTTACTACCCAATTATTCTTCTACACCGTAATTTTTCTTTTCGTATTATACATTATAAATGTATGTATATTATAGTAATTTTTTTTAGCATAGATTTTTCTGTAAAAAATGGATATTCTATTTACATTGAACAAAAAAAAAATGTCTAGATTTTTACATTTACAATTAATACTTAGTCTTAATAGGAAAATCCTTTAATAAAATACATCATCAATAAATTTAATCTAGGTTTGTTAAAAAAAAAAAATATATTAAATTAAATGCTTTCTGAAGCAAAACCTCAGATCGTTTCATATTCTGTTTTTTTATATTTTTTTCTTCTTCTATTTTTCCTATATTATGCTTGCCTTTTTTGATAAATTATATTATGTCTTGTATAAATCTTCAGAATTTTTTTTATAACTTTTCTATACCCTCCAAAAAAAAAACAAATAAAAAAAGGAATAGGAAAATACTTCCTATGTCTTTCGCATATTATTAAAGGCAAAGGAAAAAAAACTAGAGACTTTATTTTAGCTTTAATGAAATCTCGTATTCAATCATCAGATATGTCAATCTTGGTATAGAATGAGTAAAAAAAATGCTAACAATATATTTTTATCTCATATATTTACTAAATACAGGCGAGCAACTGTTACTATATTACAAACACCACTATTCTCTATATATATATATAATTTTTTTTTTTTTTAATGGACAAAAATTAAGTTCTGTCAATGGCAAAACAAAAATATTTAAACCTTCCGCGAGATGTTGTTAATACACTTTTGCAGAATCAATAAAAAACGAAAAAAAAAAAATTGATTCAAATTTTGGAATTTTCGCCTAATCTAAAAAAATTGTTTTTACATAATTTTGAAGCGCACAAATTCTAGTTTTTATAACACAAATGGGCGCAAATTAAGCACTAAATGATATCATCATTATTTTGTTCGAAATTCGAATCCAACCAGAGATACCCCTTGACCCATGTTCGAAATTCAAAAATCAAAGTTTTTCAAAAACCAAGCGAGCACAAATTCCAGTTTTTGTGGCACTAATAGTCGCAAATTAAGCACTAAATGCTCAATAATTGCGACATCATTTACAAAGAATTATCTGGCTGAAGAGCCTCCACCAATTTCCAGAATTATTAAAATCTAGTTTCTGCAATTGTAATCTATTTCTCCTTGCTAGATTTCAATTATTTGATACTAGATTTCAGTTTGATTAGTTAGTTCAACAAACTAGATTAATCGTAAATAAACGGAAGCTCTAGCCTTGTTACTTAAAATTCCACTAGGAATCTAGTTTCGTGTTTTTAACTGAAATCTAGGTAAATTTTGGAAGCTAGATTTCAAACATCTCCAAGTGGCTACAAATCTAGTAACTACAACTCTATTTTTATGTACTAGGTTCTAGACTTTTGCTCAGCAGCATATTAATATTACTTTTACAACTCTTTTATATTTCCCACATCTGTTTTAATTCTATAAGTTTGCGTGCGGTTGAATAATTTATATAAGTTTTTTTTTTATTAAAAAAGGTTTTGACAACAAATTAACATAACAAAAATGTAAATATCTTATGCAATTTAATTTTCGCATGATAAAAAAAAAAGTCCCTTTAGAGATCACAGCATATAACTTCATGTATAATTTATGATATTTTGTAAACAATAAAATTACACATAAAATCTTCTATATATATGCTGGCAAAAAAAAATAAATAGAAAATAATATTTATGTAAAACACAAGAATATTAAATTCCGCTGAACCAATTTCTTTCGGTTTGTTGTAATCAAGATTTTGTTATTTTTTTTCTGAATATAGAGAAAATCTTTTAATATGTGCTTTCAATGGTCTTTAAGTTAATGTATAATCCAACAAACAAAAAAAAACATTCTTATAGGATTATAAGGGTATATCTCCAAGGAATATTATTTATATAAAATATATAAAGTTTTTTTTACTAACAAAAATCTCTGATCTAGATTTATTTGAATTTCCAGCGATAAAATTTGAAAGCAGCTTATGTGACCATAAGTTTTCCATCTATGTTTTATATTTATAACCAAAACAAAAAAACCATTTAATTTTCGAATTCTAGTTCTTGTTATACTTCAGTTTAATTAATCCCATGAAAGAGAGATATAAGTGTATTTGCCTATATTTTTATTTAAATTTTTTGTCCTATTCGTTTCTTGGACTTTTAGATATTTTATAAAGATCAACATAAAAAGAATTAAGGTTGTAACAAAAATTATGTAATTTGTTTATTTGTACTAAATTGTATGTTAGGTAGTACAAGACAAACAACATACTTCTATACCTAGCAAATTTATGTTCATTAAAATGACTTTTTAACATTCGTTGTATCTTCAAATAGTATTTACTTTAATCGATTCTAATAGAGTTATACACAGAAATGCAGTAATAATGGTTTTGTATTAAATAATTCTTAAATTCAGGCTATTTTTTTTTTCTACAGAAATATCAGTCATTTGCTAGACCCAGTTAAACTTTGTGGATTTCAAATCCCACTATCGGCTTGGCAATAACCTCCAAAATGTCTCAAAAACTCAGATGTCTGTTTAGCGCTAAAATATTCCTGCCGAAAGAGGTAAAATCGCTCGCGAAGAGTATTATCATGCTCCACTTATGTTATGGCTGTGAAATTTTCTGGTCTGAAACTGAAAAGTCTCTAAGACGACTGTAAATTTGTTTTCATATAGCAATTTAATATGTTTTTTCGCTTAAGCCAAAATCGCAAGTTTCTCATTTCGTAAAAAAATTTATTAATTCAACCTTCAGTGATTATTTTTTAACTAGATCTCAATCCCTTCGCTCCACCAGATCAATCAATCTATTAATTCCATTTGAAAAAAGTTATAACTGAAGAAGAACTTCAACGCCAGAGTATCTCTTTCTTGGAATTCTCTTCCTTCAATTTAAAAAAATTCAGAAGGTTTCCATCAAGTTAAAAATGGTATTACCTTAAGCATAAATTAAATACTTATTAATTTGTGTCTTAGTGACCTCGAGCCCTATTTCCAATTTTTAAATTTTTTATTTATGTTGGTGTTGGTTCTTAAAGATTAGTTTTAGTAACATAATATATGTTATATGCATAATTCTGTGTTCAAAAGCCGAAACGTCTTAAATGATGATAACACAAAATTGAGATAATATTATAAAGTTGCTTCTTTATTTATGTAGTTTATTTTCATCCATACCCTTTTTCTTCTATGACAATCCGCTAAGAAGTTATAGACATTGGACAAACGACCTAACTAAATTTTTTTTTATTGTGCTTTTGGAAAATAATATTAAGTTTACTATGAAAAACGTTTTATTTGCTTCTTATTCAAATAACAGAAGTTTAAACTAATAATTTGATAATTTGATAAACAAAAAACTGAAACCAAATTTGTTCTCAAAACTTTTCTAAACAAATTACAATTTTTTAACAAATACATTTTTTGTAATTTAAAAAAAAGTTTTATTCCGCTCTAGCTCAAAACAAAGATTTTGCTTTTGAACACAGAATTGTATAACAACCTTGTTATAAACTACTCAATTATGATTAGCTTTAAAGTTTGAAAAAAACATATTCTATTCATTCTAATTTATTTGCGAAATATTGCTATTTTTTGGCTATTAAAAACATTAATATGCACTAAAATGCATCACATTATGTTGAATAAAATATTAAGTATATAGAAAATGCATTCTCCTTCTTATTTGTTTTTAGTTTTCCAACTGGCTGTGGAAATTGCACCAAAAAAAATCATCTATTATTGCTCAGGACTTGTACACATTAAATCTAAAAAAAACACAATATAATTTTGAATTATCTCTAAACTTATGAAAATAAAAAAAAAAATAAAAATGTCGCAGTAATTTTCAAAATATGAACTTTATAAAGGAAAACTTAAATGCATTGTCTTCGTTGACAATACATTTACCTTAAATTCAATTTTAATAAATTCTTACGGATTATATTCACAAAAAAAAAAAAAACTTTATTGAGTTTATCCTTTTTTGCATTAAAATTTTTATTTTTTAATTTTTTTGCAACACGGAACAAACTTTTAAATTACAAAAAATTCTTAAGAAAATTATTCACATTAAAATTTCCATTTTTTTTTTTAAATACTTAAAAATATAATACAATTTATAAAATAATATGTACATAAAAATAAAATTTTCCAAAAATACTTCTCTAACTTAATTTAAAAAAAAAAAAAATCTTATATTTTGACTTATAAAAAATAATGATTCTGACCCAGTAACTTTTGTTCACCAGTTTCAGAATCTACGTAGATGTAGTTAAAAAAGATTTTAACCCCTTGGATTTGGAGTAGTTTCGGAAATGTTTACCTTAAGAATAAATTTAAACACTGTGAAATGAATATTCTACATACTCTACTGTTTGAATTAAAGTATTTATGTTTGAAGCTCATAGGCTATTTTCACCTTTCCACCAACACCAATATGTTTAATTTTAGATATATACCATCATAAATAAAATACATGGGCTAGCTTTTCTGAATTCTTAGGTTTCGGTCTTTTGGAACCTATAGTAATTTTTTCTTTTCTTTTCGAATTCGAGATTTATCATCGGTATCATCGGTTCCAGAAGTTCCACTTATTTTGGTCACCTAGATAAGTTTTCCATTTAATTTATTTTTACATTGCATTCGGAATCGAGAGTACTCAATTTTTAAGGAATTGATAGCGTTAAAAATATACATAAAGTTGAAAGTTTCATGAGCTTTATAATTCTTTATATTCGCGAATAATTCTGCTCGTGTGTTTCCCATCG